>OZ018392.1:34103542-34141101 GCA_963969525.1 Ontholestes murinus | reverse complement strand
AATCGCACGAAGTCTCTTGAATTCTTCATGATATCGTAAATTATTCGTCTTTTTCCTTTTAGTTCTGTAATATTGCTTCATCTTAAGGTTTTTTACAATCGCCGAATTAAACCATACTGGGTAAGCAGTTACTGTTGCAGTAGTTTTGGGAACAGACTGATCGAATATGGCATATAAAGTTATATATAGAAGCTGTCAAGTGCAACAATATTTACATCAGTAAAATCGTCAATGAAAGACTAATCCGTTTGACAAAGATCGTTATATAATTTAATATAGTTGGCTTTCCGGAAATTATATTTTAAGTTATTAGAAGATGGAAAGCTGGTGGGTTTTGTTTTGTTGAAAAAGGTTTTAGTAATAGATAACGGAGGATGATAAGGGTCCACAGGTACAAATGGCTGGTCATCCATATTAATGACGATTTGTGTATTTGTATTCGACAATACTAAATCAAGAAGCCTATTATCCATAGTATCTATGTTCTTTAGTTGTTTGAGTTGAGTATTACTACAGAAATTATTGAATGCGGTAACTTTTGGGCATATTACTGACTTGCTATTAAGGTGTGGTAGGTTGCAATCTCCAATTAAAATTGTTTGTTTATTCAGGAGTGTTAATTCTAAAGCTTCCAAAAAAGTATCAAGGTCACAATTAGGAACATCAGGCGGTATATAAATAGCAGCTATGTAAAATATAACAGAATAAGCATTACATATTATAACATCAATGAGTGGAACAAGTCTAGAAAGATTATCAGTACAGCAAACTTCAAATTTAATAAAGTTAGCTAGAGCAACAAGGACGCCACCACCAGTAGTTCTGCCTGTAAATTCAAACTTCCTGTCACTCCAAATCACATTATAAAATGGAGGGAACATGTCTGCATTGATAATAGAGTTGTTTAACCAAGATTTGCTAATTACAATAAATTCATATGACAGATTACAGACACTAGTGTATAACAATTGCGTTTTTGAGCGTAAGCCACGTGTATTCTTGTAATAAATATGGATACTGGGTTGTGTAGAAATTCCGTTGAGCAGATCTATTTTTCCTGAATTAATGAACACACAAGTATTCATTTCAGCCTTGACAGTTTTGTAAACTTTAGTTTGCATGGGAGTACGAACACTGGAGATAGATATGTGTTTCATTTCCATTTGTTTGAAATTCTCAGCTCGTTAGTAAGACACAACGCAGAGCGCTGCTTCGATTCCAATGATAAACGTATCTTAATAGGGCAACAACGGTTAGCTTTTGTAACATCAAAATTACCAAGCCGAATAGGTTTTACATTATCTTCAACAAATCCAATACAGGAAAAAATATCTTTAATTGCTGGAATATCAACAGCGAGTTGTTCCTCATTCGATTTACAATTAATCTCTTTACAACCAAATATAATAATATTGCATTTACGCCGGTCTCGATCAGTAATTTTCTGAACGATTTTTTCCCAACATCTAAAAATGAAATGTAAAAAATTATGTGTCTCCCTCTGGGAATGCCGAAGGGTTGTGGGGCAGACGTGGTGTCTATCTCCCAAGATAGCACTTTGGCTGTACACAGCGGTAGTAAGACCAATGCTAATTTATGGAGCACTGGTCTCGTGGCCCAGAGCCAGACAGAAAACCTCAGCAAAGCAGCTTACTAGTTGCAAAGGATAGCATGCCTCAGCCCGACCGGGACAATGCGAACAACACCTACTGCAGCAATGGAAGCAATGCTCTTCCTGCTTCCACCTCTCGGCTTATACGTAGAGGAGATGGCCACGGCGGCAGCACTGCGCCTAAACTCAGTTGGATTCTGATACAAAGGAGCCAGGGCTGGCTGCTACGTCTTCAATAGACCCTATAATGTATTGGTAGTGTAGAGGGTGGGGAAACCCTCCGAATGATTTTATAACCAAAAGAGAATCCGGGGCGGGTATTTACTCGCAAAAAATGGACCTATCACTATCTATACCCCTAGAGAAGCACATAACTACTCTGCAAGCAGAGATCGTTGGCATCATCCTTGGGGCAAAAGAAATCCTACACCGTGACATCTGTCATAGGAACATCCAAATCCTTACAGACAGTAGGGTAGCCCCTCAAGAGTAGTAAAAGAATGTCACAACACCCTGAAACAAGCAGCACAATCAAACAGTATTGAGCTGCGCTGGCTCAAGGGACACTATAATGAAGAAGGCAACAGCAAGACAGACAAGCTGGGGCAGGCTGGATCAGTTCTCAGTGATACCCCGGACCACTGACATTTGCCTATTGCTAATAAATTATAGAAGTTACTTGAAATTTATATAACAAGTAATTGTAATGAATGCAAAATTGAGCAAATTATTAAGAATAGCCATTTTGCATAAATAGTTTTCCCATAGTTTTCCGAAAAAATATAGGGAAAGTACTATGATGGCCACATCATTTTTTTCTAATGTTAATAACCCAAACTTATCAATCTTAAAAATGCTCCATCTTCTTCAAGAAATTTCAATTTCTATCCATAGCTTTATCACCGCCAGACATATATTTTCGTGCAACATTGGAATTCTAAATTAATTTATTATTCGATTGTAGATAAAAAATAATAAACATTTAGAAGTTACGTTCCCGTTATGAGTGTGACCCAATTTCCCAATTTACGGTTCATGTCGATGGTGGCGATTAATGTTTCAAGGAGGCCCGCTCGTTACGGCCGAAGATGGAATCGTGTCAAAAGTCCCGCGAGGGTCGTTCCAGCAAGCAGCCCGTTATATCCCCGGTGTGAATTTTTATGAAGTTACACAACGCATGAAAGGTCGAAATTTACTGTAAAATCGATTTTCGTTCTAAATTTATCTTAGGTTAAATACCAGGGATTTTTAATACGTCATGATACTAATTTCTGTACTTTGAAAGTATTTAATAATGTAGACTTCATATAAAGGTAATTAATAATTAAAAAATAATTTGCTGAATTAAAAAAATCAAGAATTAATCCAGAAGCAAGGATACAGGTCGGGTGAAAGATCATTGAGAAGCAGTGAAAATTTTTTTAAACAGAATTCAAACACAAGAACTTTGACGCTCTATCATCACTGTGACAGAATGGCTCAGTTGATATGGAGTAAGTATTTACAGGAAGTGCGCATATTTTTTAATTAGGATTGACCCATTTAACGTCCACATTAAGTTCAAATCTAATTCGCGTGTAATTAATATGGTAAAATAATCTGCTGAGAAAAATAATCTGCCAAAAAAGGTTCTTCCCACAGCGAAGAAGCTGTATATGTACACAAACAATTAAACATTTCACTCGCACACCAAATTTAAATATCACGCGAACACCCACTCGGAGAACAATGGGTGAAATTGCAATCACTCTATGTTAAACGGCGAATAAATTAGATGGATGGATTAAGTAGGTTGGATACTGATCGCTGTGCCACTTTGGATTTTTCTCTTATGCACTGAGAACGGATTGTAATTGAGATTTGTGCTGAAGATGTTAATCAAATTATAACTATAAACATCTATTTAATTATTTAGTATAAATATAATTATTAATAAATTATATCAATGATATAATTTCTAATAAGCATCAACACCTCATCATCACATTAAATAAATTAGCACACAATAGGCAAATCGCCGACGCTCAATTGAGCCGCCGCTGCTCATCACCTCACCGTCAACAAATAGCTAATCTAACATTTAATTGACTCATCAACTTCATGTGTAATAAGCAGCGGAACAATAAGAGCAAGGTGTGCAAGATGTTTTATTCATAATCGGAATAACGCTAATTACAGCGTTGATCGACAGTGACCGTATTTAAAATACTAACATGCAATTGTTTAACACTAGCTAATTTATGGTAAATAAAATCCGTTTTCTTGAATTGCTTTTGCCCGCGCTCGTAAAACCTACGCAATTCATCATAGCGGAATATAATTTAATTTCGTTCCTCTAGATCTACTAGAATTCCGGTCAAGGCATCACACAATTTACATTATGGTTCTTTCACCTCCCGTACGGAATTATGACATCACCGTGATGAATCCGTCTAAAACGGCGCAATAAATAGTTTACGATCCGTCTTATTTTTAGTTGCGGCATCCCGCACTCTCGGGATGTTTGATCGATGAAAATCGCCTTCGAAAATAGAACCATTGTTTCGCAATCTAAAATTCTTTCAATCTTGCCAAATATTAAATAAACCAATCTGTCATTTATAGATACATAAAAAAATTAATGGTGTATTAAAGGGACCATTTGTTTCTTAACTACCCAAATAAAAAAGTTGAAAATTCTCAAAACGTCAAAATTTTCCAGATATTTTTTTTTCAGAAAATTGCTGCATATTGTACATTATAAAACCAATCTTACAGAGATGAGTCGATTGGTCTGAACATATTTCCCTCGTCTGTTCAAAAAAGTTTAAAAAATAGTAAAACATTGGTGTAATAATCTTTTTTTAATTGGATTAAAGGTCTGGCTTTAGTTTGATACCTATTGGCCAACAACAAGGTTTTTATTAATAATATATGTATGAACGTAATGATGAAGCTGTGAGACGCACACAAACATCCATGGATCTTTAGAAAAAAACACCGGGCGGCTGGGATTCGAACCCACAACCCCTAATCTATTTCTTCCATTTATAAAACGAAAAAATATATAATTTTTCAGAACATAATAATAATAGTATATGAGTACGAAAACGCAAATGTTTGCGTACAACATTGTTTTTTCGTTAGAATTTCAATGGCACATTCGGTTGATAAACAAATGCCGACTTATCCACGTAACACAATGACATTCATTTAACCTGAGCAAACATAACGTGCGGATATTTTACTTCTGCATACATTACAATAAACATAAATTCCCATTGCGGACGTTTTATTTCCACGAAATTTCGTGTGCGTATAAATAAAACTTCTAATCGATAACAGACGGATATTTTCGTTCTATTTTGCGTGTAGATGCCGTAATTAAGCAAGCACAATAACATCTAGCCACGAAGTAACAAAATACGACTATTGTTCCCATTTACTTAAATATATTGCTTACTATATAACCTCAAAATCCTACTTCGAATCACAACTTACTATGACACAGATTATCAAAAAAAACACCGTTGATTTTGAAATTATGTTAAAAACTAGAGCGCTTTCTGTAAACGATTCAACATTGTTAACAAATTAAAAAATTGCCCTAATTATTTATTTACATTTCGCACACCGAGCCAATTGTCTAATTAAATAAATTACATCCTGCTTTGTGCAATTTTTTTCGCCGTTGTGAGAATCGACGCGTCGAGCTTCGAAAATGTGAAACAATTGAATGCAAAAAATAAAACATAATGTATAGACATAATTAATAATATAGTAGTACTAACGTTCAGCTCAGTTACACATTTCCAAATAAATTCGTTTACTCAAATAATTTTTGAATGAAGACAAGTGTAGCTGAAAGGTAACGAATGTTTGTGAAAGTTTCTGATGACAATGCTTCAACTAATAAAATATGTTGAGAATGGTTTCGACCATTTAGCATTGAAGGAAAGCCTCGTTCTAGATAACCAAAAAAAGACAATATATTGAAGGAAGAAGGAGAAGCTTGCAGAATCATTGAAAGTTCCTTAACAAGTAGTACAAATTAAATCAATAAGAATTATTAAAAAGAAAGATAACTGGGAGCATTTTAAAATAAAACCGTGTGATGCTGAGAAGATTTACACTTGTGAGCAGAAGGTTCTAGGCAACACAAAAGGTTTTTTATGCATTCAAATAATTTCGTTTTTTAATGGCTCAAATATTAATAATAGCTCTTAGATTATTCCAAATATGATACATTAAGCAATTCTCCTGATAATTCGACTGAGTAGGTCATTATTTTATAATCATACGGTATTTACACTATGATAAATCCGTTATCAAAAGTATTTATCAAGAACGAATTTCAGATTAGTCGTTTTACACCTTTTTTTTTTCGAAAGGCACTTATCTGCCTATTATTTAACGAAATAAAATAACGCCAAACTTTAGCGAGTGTGATAATTTTTACTGCTAGAATCATACAATGCATTAGCTGAACCAGAAATGATTGATCAACTTCCATTCATGCTTTTCATGGCAATGTAACAGATTGTGACATTTCTAATTCAACGGGACCCTTTGTCCTAAGATATACACCTGTCCTTTCAGAGTATTGCAAGACTGCGGGAAGAAAGAATTGGCGAGCGTACACAAAAAGCTCCGTGCGGAGGAGCGAAAAGCCGATTACTTTGAAACTGGCAGATGTATTTCATAATATAACAATTGTATACCTTCCTATTAATATTTAAAGCACAACTGCTAGCGTATTTCATGATACTTTAACAATGTGAATTACAAAGTGCGAAAAAATTTGAATATACTGAAAAATACGAATTAACCTTGAAAACATGTGAAAACGTCAATGTCGTAAATTTTATTACACAATTCTTTACTTTAAACGTGACGACAAAAGGAAATTTATGAGAAATATTGAATATCTCAAGATATTTAAGAAAAAGAAAAAAGAAGGTAAGTTTGGTTAATATTATATATGAAAAATAACCTACTTACATGAACTATCTAATTTAAGTCCTATCTGCAACTGACCTTTTTTGATCTCACTATTTGAGAGAATTATCATCATTTGAAGTGTTTATGAATATAAGTACACTGACATGTGTTTCTGCTTGTTGAATCTTATAGAACTCTTCTAAATTGTTAAATAATAACACAACGCTGTGGCAGATGTTATTATTTTGCTTAAAAAAAATGTGTACATTTACATTCCAAAGTATGCTACGCAATTTTCTAAATATATTTCTTATACAAACAATCTTATACAGGGTGGCCCAAATTCAATGTTACTCGTTTATTAAAAAGTACAGAAAAAATCAATATCCAATACTGAATACAAAAATTATTGAATTATTGTTTCCCTTAACTAGGAAATCTTAGTGCGACGCCTTGGAAAATAGATGGCGCCTTAATAGCATTATCACACAAAAATGATTTATTGTCTTTTGTTTTAAGTTACAGCCAAAACTTATTATTTTTCAATTTTAATAAATATCTACGTTTATTTAGATTCAAATTGTATAATCCTAGGTTCTTTTTGAGGAGAATTTTGGCATTTTCAGATATTTTCCACCTTTTTGAATATAAAAAAAAACAATATCTGATTTTCAATGTATGAAATAACCGGATTTATTTCAAATTTGTGATTACCTAAATATCCTTTTGGTAGTTTAAATTTTTTAAATAAATATTCATGGACGCTGTATAAAAAATCAATATGAAACTAAATTTATGGTTTTGTTCTTAATATGCAATCATGGTAAGATTTCGACTAAATTACTTCATTGGAAGTGGACGTTTATTTGATGGCGTCTTTTGTTTTCCTTTAGTTTCGATTTTCCCCCACATATAAAAAAATACTAAACTGTTATATTATACAAAATTCCGAGGAAGTTATAGATAAATTAATATACACCCAAACAACTGTTGCTTATCTTAAAACAATTGGAGGGTTTGTTTTGGCATTTTTATGGATTAAAATAATTTATTTTAACCACGGTCAACTAGTTTTTGATAGTTTTAATTTTTTCAAAATTAATATATTGGATGGAATTTAGTGTTACATGTAGGTCGAGTAGTAGTTCTTAATCTTAAGCCTTATTTCTGTAAGGAAATGTTTCCTTAAGGAAAAAATGTCGAAGGAAATATTAACAAAATCAATTAAGTGTAAATTGTTCTCTTACAATTAAGGAGAAATTAGTACAAATCTTCTGTATGTTACACAGATTTGAAAGTGGAATCGAGGCCCACTCTACATAAATACAATTACATTAATCGCCTGAAATTCGATTTATATAAAAAAACAACAGTTTTTGGGTTAAAGTATCCAAAAAAATAAAAACCAAAGTTTTGGTTTATTTTAAATATTTGGTGAGTGGAAAATTTTAGAACCTTTAAAAAATCCCAATTTAGAAGAGTCATTTCTGGAAATTTTTTAGTAATCTAGAAATTACTGAAAAAAGAATTTTCGATTGATTGAACAAAATATGGTCGAAAAGTTGCCAATAATTCATACAAATCTATAAGTATTGTTGGAATATTTTGATAAAATATACCAAAAATTGTAGAAAATTCTCGAAAAACTAAACAATAAGTTAATAAGAATTCTATTAAAAAAATCTAGAAAATTACTCAAATTCTCGAAAATAATTATGAGAAGACATGGAGTTTCTAAAAATCTAAAAACCAAAATTTATCGAAAGTTTGTGATAAAAAATTTTGGTAAATGATTTAAATTTAAAAATATGCTTGAACCCACGAAACTAGTGAAATTAGTCTTCGCAATTTTGAGGAGGCATTTTTGGAGCTTACAGAGAAAATTTTTGAGTAATTCTTTCACTCTGAAAGATATCTCTCTTTCTAACAGAATTAACCAAAAATTTATCCAAAGTTTTCGAAAAAAAGTTGCTGAATAATAATGGAAATATGGAAGAAAAATTTGTAGAAACTTCTAGAACCTATGAAAAAATTGCAATTTAAAAGACAGAAAATTTCAAGGAATCTGGAAAGAAAAGTTACTAACAATTTTCACAATTCCTAATTGACAACAAGAATTGAAAGAAAATACAAATCAAGAAACATTGCTGGAAAATTTGGTAAGATAAATCAAAATTGACGAAAAAGTCTCTCTAGAAATGAAATTAAATCCTTGATTGGAGAAGAAAAATCCAAAACGATTATAAATCCAAAGAAAAATTCTAAGAAAGAAACTCAAAGAAGACTTTCGCAATTTCCAGTTTTGTTTAAAGAACAAATTTCAATATATTGACGGACACTCACTAATGAAATAGAAATTGTAGGATGGAAACAACCCACCCACCCTTTATATTTACATTTCCTTTAAACACTCACAATCGACTTCTTACCAATAAAAAAACAAGATTTGAATTAATGTTTTTCAAAAATTAAAAAACACTGTTTTATTTTGTTTAAAAACATATATAGGGTGAGTGGGTGGCCTCTAACCCACCCTCCAGTTTCTCTATCATTGGCGGCTATTCTTCAAATTACAAAGTGTTTTCGGCTGCTATATTCTTGAGGAGTATGACAATTTACTTCAAGGCTATGAGAAAATTTTCAGATGGATTTTTGTACTTGCAATCCAAACTACCCGAAGCCATTGAGGCTAAACTGAAAGAACGAAAATTTGTTTGAACACATATTTGTTTAGCCTCAATGGCTTCGGGTAGTTTGGATTGCAAGTACAAAAATCCATCTGAAAATTTGCTCATGGCCTTGAAGTAAATTGTCATACTCCTCAAGAATATAGCAGCCGAAAACACTTTGTAATTTGAAGAACAGCCGCCAATGATAGAGAATCTGGAGGGTGGGTTAGAGGCCACCCACTCACCCTATTATGTTTTTAAACAAAATAAAACAGTGTTTTTTAATTTTTGAAAAACATTAATTCAAATCTTGTTTTTTTATTGGAAAGAAATCTATTGTGAGTGTTTAAAGGAAATGTAAATATAAAGGGTGGGTGGGTTGTTTCCATCCTACAATTTTTATTTCATTAGCGAGTGTCCGTCAATATATTGAAATTTGTTCTTTAAACAAAACTGGAAATTGCGAAAGTCTTCTTTGAGTTTCTTTCTTAGAATTTTTTTTTAGGTTTATAATTGTTTTGGATTTTTCTTCTCCAATCAAGGATTTAATTTCATTTCTAGAGAGATTTTTTCGTCAATTTTGATTTTTCTTACCAAATTTTCCAGCAATGTTTCTTGATTTGTATTTTTTTTCAATTCTTGTTGTCAATTAGGAATTGTGAAAATTGTTAGTAATTTTACTTTCCAGATTTCTTGAAATTTTCAAAAATCTGTCTTTTAAATTGCAACTTTTTCATAGGTTCTAGAAGTTTCTACCAATTTTTCTTCCAGATTTCCATTATTATTCAGCAACTTTTTTTCGAAAACTTTGGATAAATTTTTGGTTAATTCTATTAGAGAGAAATATCTTTCAGAGTGAAAGAATTCAGGGATAGATAAAACAATTTTTTTATTCCACTGATTATAAATAGTTGTCATCGTATATTCCTTTATTAATAAGAAACTGAAGTCGATGTTAATTTTAAAATGTCCATACTCGGCACAAGACTTTGTTTTGTCTTTATGAGCAAAATTAATGTAACTGATAACTGCTTTTTTAAAATTATTTTTATCACTTATTATTTGAAGCAATTTTGTAATTTTTATTTTGACGAATGTATCTGTACAATGTATGTATAGCAAACACATAATAAAGATATTGTATTGTACTGTATTAGAATTACTCAAAAATGTTTTTGCCAGATAAGCTCCAAAAATGCCTCCTCAAAATTGCGAAAACTAATTTTACTAATTTCGTGAGTTCAAACATTTTTTATAATTTAAATTATTTCCCAACATTTTTTAACTCAAACTATCGATACATTTTGGTTTAGATCTGTCAGATCAGAAGAGGATCTTCTTTCAAGATTTTTCAACATTTTCTTTGTTTTTTAGAAACTCCATGTCTTCTCATAATCGAGAATTCGAGTAATTTTCTAGACTTTTTAATAGAATTCTTATTAACTTATTGTTTAGTTTTTCGAGAATTTTCTACAATTTTTGGTATATTTTATCAAAATATTCCAACAATACTTATAGATTTGTATGAATTATTGGCAACTTTTCGACCATATTTTGTTCAATCTTATCGAAAATTCTTAGAATATTTATAAAAGGAAATTATGTAAATTTCTAATTTTTTTCAGTAATTTTTCTTCAAGATTCAGAAATTTCTCTTCTAAAGTACAAAACAGGTTTTCGAGAGGTGTAGATTTTTTCAGTAAATTCTAGATTACTAAAAAATTTCCAGAAATGACTCTTCTAAATTGGGATTTTTTAAAGGTTTTAAAATTTTCCAGCAATTTCTAAAATGTTTCAGAACTTTTTTTACTGCTTCTTGGTTTATTATTTTATTTCTCTGTCCCACTTCAATAACAAACACGAGGATTGTACTGATACACAAACGTATAATGAAAACTGTACTTAATTGTTAATTTTTTCATTTAAACGTTTTGAATGACAGCCGGTAATAATATAAAAATTGGAGTGAGTTAGAGGCGACTCACCAAATATTTAAAATAAACCAAAACTTTGGTTTTTAAATATTTGGATACTTTAACCCAAAAACTGTTGTTTTTTTTTGATATAATTTTCAGATGGATTTTTGTACTTGCAATCCAAACTACCCGAAGCCATTGAGGCTAAACTGAAAGAACGAAAATTTGTTTGAACACATATTTGGTTAGCCTTAATGGCTTCGGGTAGTTTGGATTGCAAGTACAAGAATCCATCTGAAAATTTGCTGATTATTCATAATAGTTGATGAAAATTTTTGAAGCATTAACGAATAAGAATAAACAGCATTTAAGTCTCTATATACCGTATGCTGTTTTTTTTGGAAATGTTAAAGAAAAAAAAATAATAATCACGGTATAGTTGTAATGAAACCTTAGAAGTTAACATCTTGAGCTCTCCCTTACAATTATTCCCGAAAAAGTTTAAGAATGTTAATTATAAACACGGTGAACGTTTTTATAAGCAAATTACTACAGGAAAAGGAAAGGAAAAGGGTGGCTGAGGCATATAAACTACGAGGGATAGTAGAAAAGTAGTACCCGTTTGCACCGTGCGGAGGACTGGCGAAACGAGTAGCCGTCGGATGTGTGCTAACATGTCTCGCTGATATTGGCTGTGCTGTTGATGTGAGTGTTTATAATGTTCATGAAAATAAAGAACGCAGCCAGTTGTGAAGTTTGGAGTTGTGATTAGATTTCTCAACGCAAGAAATATGCGACCTTGTCGTAATTTCAACTTAGGAAGAGAGAACACCCATTATGAGTGGGATAGGGGTAGCCGTCAATAATTACGGACGAACTTTAATCTATTCACCACCCTATAGTCTAGACTTAGCTCCTTGAAATACAGATTACCATCTGTTTACAAAACTCAAGGACTTTTGTCAGGAAAAAAAGATTACGTGTCTCACTGTCTGAGAAGGTATATGAAGCTGGGTTACAATAATTCATCACACCTTAAGACAAATGCTTAAATTTGCAGAGTAGTTTAAGGTATAGAAATTCGTTCTTGAGTAACGTGAAGGAATAAAACACTAACACTTTCTTCACTAATAATTTTTATTTACATTTTTAGTTTACTATTGATAATGATCACTTTGAGATCGAAATGAACATCAACCTCAAATTTTTACTAAGAAAGTGTTAGTATTTAATTCCAAAATTTCTGGGCGGCCCTCGTATATATCGAAAAACTTTTTCTCTCATTTTCTAGTCAAAATAATTCAATTAGAAATTATTTTTAAAAAATATGAATCACACATGAACAAGAAAATTTAAACTACATTATAATTTAGATTGAAAAATAGAAAAATATCATAATTGTATTATTGTGAAAAAATGGTTCTAAAACGAGAATAATATTTATTAGGAACTTGTAAGCTATTGAGAAATAAATGAAGTGAATACTGGGAAAACATTTATTTTGAGCGTTATTCGAGATAAATTAAGTTTAGTTAATAACACCCGACTATACTGTAGATATCTACAAATTAATTATTATCAGCGTAATTGGTGCGGTGATATGGAACTTTTGAACGTTAGATTGTCATTGAACTGAAAAGCAATTATTTAATCATTTAAAATAACGAAACCAAATTTTTAATGTTTGTACTCAATTAAAAAAAATGCATTTCAGTTTATAAACAATATAATAATAATAATAATAATAAATTGTCTTTATTTAATTAAAGAAGAAAATACAAAGTATACAAATACAAAATACAGGCGAAGTTCAGTGATAATCTCTTCTCTTCCACTTAACCTGGAATATGTATTGTTATTACATTGTTTTATATGTATCTATGAAAATAAACATGACTGCTATATAATTTGCAACCGTTGGTGTTAAGATGATTATTATTATTTCATTGTTGTTTCTTTCATTTAATCGAATTTTATCAATAGGAACTAAAATGATTATTAATAATTTAATAATTTTATTTTTCCTTGATAATGGATTAACACACTGTAATGTCAACACTATCACAACATGTTATATATAAAATTATTTATTTTCATCCATTATTTATTATTATTTATTTACATAACAACTAAACTAAAAATACGTTTTGTTTTTAAATTAAACTTAAATACTTACATCTAAAACTACCACTACAAATAATAAGCAAAGCGTTAAAGTAAAGCAGAAAAATAAAACACTCACCTGCGAGTTCGTCATGTTTTATAAAAAAAAATCCTTTTGGTAATCGGTAGCCAATGTCATGCAACACTTAACCGAAACGAATCATTCACAACTAAAAAGAAAACACCAACGTAAAAAAAATGTGTTTGTACATAAATAAACAATACAGAATAAAGCGTGTGTGTGTGTTTTTTTTTGTGAACATGCGGGAGCCCGAAAACCGTGACCAGTTTCGACAGCGTTCGCGCACCGAGTGAGTAGAAAAATAGACGTGCAGACAGTACCGCGCGCAACGCGATAATAATGAATCGGGTACCCTCACTACTTACTTACTTACTTACTAGTAGGTTCCCTACCTCATCATCAAACAATGCGATCTGGTTAATAATAATCTCGAAATACTCGATACAGTCAGTCGTAATTAATCGGTTTATTGTTCGTTTATTATTAGCAGGATTAACAAATTATTGCTACAGGGTGATGAGATAAATTGCCCTAAATTATATTATAATTGTAGTTTTATGAATCAAATAAATGACATTTGAGTAATAGAAATCAAAATACTTAAATTCTCAATAAAAAAATTAATAACAATTTTAATTCTAATTAAACTCAAAATGAATGAAAATACTAATAAACTCATCGAGTATAATTTCTCATAATGTTTTAGTCTTCAATTATATATATTTTATTCTAAAAAATTTAACTAATTTGTATCTATAAGACTTTTAAGATTGAACAAATCATCTACGCGTTTTATAGAAAACTTTAATTTTTAAATTTTTTTATTCTATAAACTTAGTCCATTCATGAAGACCCAATCAATATACTAGCAGAAATTAAGAAAGTCTAAATAAGGCGTAATTACGGCAATTGCGTGTGAGATAGACTTGACGGCGATAAAACTCCAGCTGTGACAGTTAATTAACTCCTTAATTTCGTTATAAGACTCAACATAAAAATTCCCTATGCACTACGTACAATACAGACTAATGAACTAAATAAAAAAAAAACATGCCAATATACAATAATTAAACAATTATTCTTTCTATTGAATTAAAAAAAAAAAACTCAAAAAGGGTAACATTAAAAATGAACAATACGACGCATTTAATTACATCTTAAATTAACTGATTATGATTTGATTAAATTTTCTTTTTTTTTCATTTTTGTTTTCAATTTCTCAACTTAATCCGTGGTTAAATAATTCGTATTAATTTGTTGAATTAATTAATATATTTTTTTAACACTGGATTTAAAAAATATATAAGTGTGCGGTGCTACGATGAGGAAAGAGAGTAAGTGCTACAAGTGCATGCTTATGCAATACCGTTAATTGCAACAAAAAAATAAATTACCCGGACGCATATTTACACACCCGACGGGATCGATAATCACACAAACAGGAAGACGTTTTACGAACAAAAATTTAAACATGCAAAAAAATACGGTTCTATATACATAAACATTGACCGTTTACGTAACAAGTGTTGAAAGTGCAACAACTTTCGATACAGTAGTTGCAACATAAATTGTACCACGAAACAAGAATGCTACGGTTTCCGATACATTCAGGTCTTACCCTTCTAACACAATCGATTGTTAAAAAAGTAGAGCATTTATGAAAAACTGCTGCTGTTTTAACATATTCTCAAATCTGTATTTTAATTCCTATCAATTGAAAATTTAGATTCCAATGTTCTTAGTTGTTTTTTTTAAAGTAAACTAAACATTTAATTAATTATTAAATTAAAAGTTTAACTAGTTTAATTACATATATTTATATTGTCCTGTAATTTGGCAATAAGTATATAAAGATCATCTACCATTAAGATCGATCTATTGTATAAAGCATTGCATTACCACCCACAAGCACATTTTTTAAACATACATTTTATTTCTGGCTCTTTCTTTTATAACCTTATTTTAAAAACTTTAGATTAAATTTTTCAAGCTTTCAGGATTTCGTTTACTTTTCAAATCGTTTATTCGTATTTTAATCTTCAAAGTTTTATTTTTAGAGTATCCATTAGGAACGTTAGAAACTTAATTCGAGAATTCTGACTATTTGTAGAACTGCAATTTTAGAGGCTATTTTGGAAACTGAAAATTTATAAACTTAATTTTTTTGAATTTACATTTTTGTACTTTTATGTTTAAAACTAACTGACATAATTGTGTATGCACTCGCTGCGGCTGTGAGCGCCGGTACGGGGATGAGTTCGTTTGCTCGGTATAGGCTGGTACGTGTTTGGAAGCAGGTGGCTCGCGGGAATCTAGGGCTCCTTCGGTTCAATTGGCTTCACCTGGATCCTATGCTGATACATACAATGGTACCTACACCTGCCGTGAAGATCATATAATATGTTTCCAATTTTGTTGTCATGGAATCTTGTGCCACGTACTACTTTTCAATGACCAATGTCTCACCGAATCAATGCGTTGATGAGGTTCGTTTGTAAAAAACATTCAGGTGTTGGCGAGTTGCATTAGGTTATATGCTATGATGTTTAAAATGAGAAAAAATCACACAACTTTTATGTGTGTGTTGTTTTTCATAACGGCAGCTCTTTCTATTATCATTGCACTGGAGCTTACTTTTACCAATGTAGATTAATGCTTTGCCATACATGGAAAAATTAATTTGCAACAGGTTAGTTGTTTTTTCTACTTGACCCAATAGTGTCTCCTAATATATGCCAATGTTGCTTCAATTCCCCATGGTGGGTGCACTTATGAGCGTCTTCTACTATTAGTTTGAATACATATTGTTTTGATGGAAGAATTATCAAATGCTTCTCATTGTAATAAAGTGATGCTCGATCTAATATACCCACTCTGAGTATTCCTTCTTGATCTAATAATGGATTTAATTTAATATGTGTAATGTGTATTGTAATTACTTTGAAGGAAAATGCATCTTGTATCGGATGCCAAATAGTGCCCAAAGATTTGTTTCCCAGACACCTTATCTCATAATTCTTTTGCTCAACCATCTCTTTAGGTAAGGCAGTACGGGCTAGGTTGTTGCTTCTTCAATGTAGTTATCGGGTCTGTTTAAAGTCTGAAGGTACTTTGTAAGTCATTAGTACAAGAGAGCGCATAAATATCCTTTGTTAATGACTCAAACACTTCTGGTTACATTGCAGCTTCGTCGATTGCCAGTTGATTTCATGTCCCAATTGCCAAGAATGGTACAGCTTTTCTTCCATACATCACTGTACATTTAGACCAATTCATGAGTAAGAGCGGAATGAGGACTCAGATGGGAGGACGCACAAAGGGCCCATTGGGGTCTACATGCGGCGGAACTCTCTGCTCTTCCATCGATTTAAACCAGAACCAGAGTAAGGGCGGTTTACGAACTAAGTTCGGAACAATCAAATAATATTGGTATCCTTTTCTACTACCTGATAACCGAGCGGATATTCCCAAGACGTACGATTTCGTCGGCCGTATCTAGAAAACGCACACGCGGCCTGCCTATGTTTTTAATGAATTTATTTCATACGTTTTAGCAAATGTGGAAATAGATATTCATACAAATTAATAATAAGGCAAATTTTTAATAAGGGAATTCCCAGATTTACTCGGGTTTTCTGAATTTATAATCCATTGCGAAGATTAATTTGCGTCCCTTTCGGCTTAATGTACTAAATACATTAACAAGCCCCAGGGGTTATCTGTTAAGATATTCGTTACTTCTCGGTCATAGTATTATATCTTTATTAAAGAACAATTAATCAAATAATCCGGTTATTTATTCCTGTTCAAAATTGGCCGCGCACGCCTATTGTGGAAAATTGCAACGGACACTACTTGATTCGGACGGACAAGACACCCCGACCGCCATATCTGCTGAATAGCTCTATAGTTGCTATTCATGCAGTTGTTCCGTTAGATGAAACCTCCACAGAATTCATTGGTAGCGTTGGCCATGCTCGAATAATTTAATATGTCGGTACGTTTTTTCAATATCTATTATATTTTCCATCATCGAAGTAATATGTCGATGATGTGATTTTGCATCTGTGTTCCAGCAAACATATCTTCATGTATGTTTCGATTGTTTGATTTTTCACAGGATGTATCGAATTCCACTCGTAACTTTGTTATTGTGCTGTTAACTTTGAACACATCACGGTGTGCTGATGTGGTCGAAGTTTTAGCGGTTTCATAAGGCCTAGTTCAAGATACTCTTACATAAGAATTTCACGTTTAATTTACTATCTTTTACAGCCGTTTTTCCTGATGGATAAAGCTGGGTACTGCGCGTTGTCTGGAATCTCCAATCGTTGGCGATCTTGTAATTAGTGACAAAGGAATAATATATCTACGGTTTATTCCTCGCTTTGTTGATTGTTTGTAGTATTCTTAGCATGTTTCTTCGTCTTCCGTTATTGATGGTGTAGTGGGTAGTTCCTCTAATTCCCAGAACTTCTTTAGATTTTGGTTATAATTCCCACATAAACTATCCATCCCAATTCGGTGTTCTGGAGAAGGAATCCATTTTTCCTCTTCATTCCTTCTAGTAAAATTCGATTGAATGCCTTGTTCGAGTAAAATGTCTATGCATCCAGGGCAATTGTATGTTTGATCGGCATATTTGAGCTCTCAATTTAAACTCACTTTTTCTACAGGAGAAATGAGCTTCAATTTTCGAAGTGGTTATTGTTTTCGTTCTTACCAATTACAGAAATTGTGCTCACGAAGTAAACTTAATGCTTGAACTCCACGTTCCCTTATAAAGGACCACTGTGCACGTTAACCGGGCGTTTCTACGAATGTTGTTCCCTGATTTGTGGTCAATTTGACAAGTAAGATAAGATAACAAGTCCTCAGTTTCAGGACCTTCTACTGTATAAGAATTGGTTGTTCTATTTTGTTGTTGTATTTACTGATCAGGAATTCCTGTGTTGAGAACGTTAATCGACGGGCCGCTGTTCTCCACTGTGATTTATTGTAAGGATTGATTAACCGAGTTTACCAAACAGCTTTTACATAATCTTCGATCTTTAATTATCTTGTGTCGAACTTGCACACTAAATCCACTGTCCGTTGGATACTAGTAAACTTCCTGGGCTCCATTACACATACCACATCGTTTGATATTGTTAGATTCTCTAAGAAGGTTTCGAAGATTTATTTCCGCACTATTCTTTTCGCATTGTTGTATATCTCATGCCGTTAAGTAATTAGCTCTTGAAGTTAGAAGATTTTTTTAGGTATTAAGTGAAAGGACTATGTAATCATGTATCATGTATGAAAAAGTTTTCGAAACTTTTACCAGCTTTCATATCCTCCGTTAAACTATCGTCTAGTTTTTACTGGCAGTGGCCCACTCTGCTGTGACTGTTCGAACACCTTCAACTTTTCAAGGTGTGCTTTGGCTTAATTTTTCTTGAAAAACACTGCTTCAAATTCATCAAGATTGAAAGGTTGTCCTCTTTTCATGAGTTTGTGATAGGAATTATTGATTGCCACCCATTATTCATCACTGCGGTTAAGCAATCCAATGACTTATGTATGTTTAATTTTGGACTGTAGAGCATTAATTAAAAAAGTTATCTATTTGGATGGCTGGTAGAGTATGTTGAGGGTCATTTGGTGGTGAAGGTGTCGGTACTGTGGAGAGCTCGGCAATTGTTGTTGTTTATTTTGATAAAATTTTATATTAAGGCTTATCTTGGTGAAAAGAAAAAAACGATTATTCAGCTGTATCAGATAAAGCTTTCGTTTTTTATTCAACTTGTTTATTCATTGGTGCACAAGATAAAATTTTACATTTTTTATTGAGTGCGGTTCTAAGCTTTTGTTGTTATCTTTTACAATGCCTAAGGTGCAATAGATTTGATAGAGGGCAGATAGTTGGACTTAGAGAGGCTGGACTTTCTTTCCGAGAAATTAGGGACAGGGTACACAGAAGTTTAGAGCTAGAGGTACAGGACCACGTCGATGAACCACACAGAGCAGATCGGTTTTTGAGACTGCTAGCTTTAAGATATCATTTCTCCACAACCAGGTAAATTGCAAACCAGTGGTATGAAAAACATGGAAGACTTTTCTATATTCATTCCGGCTGCACTGGGTGCTTCCTTTAACCGCTGAGCATCGACGCAATGTGAGACCAGGAATGAAATGATGTTGAAAGAAGAAATCCACATTTTTTTGTTGAAAGGCACGTTCATCACACTGTTGGGGTTATGGTATGGGGTGCTATTGCTTATGGCTTTGTGTCATCTCTAATCTTCGTTAGAGGCAACGTAACCGCACAGCGTTACCTCGAAAAAATTCTGGAACCTCATCTCCTACCCTATCTTCAGACATTGCCAAATCCAATTTTCTATCAGGATAATACTCGCCCACACATTGCAAGAACCACAATGAACTTCTTTGAGCAGGCTTAAATCAATTTGTTGCCCTGGCCACCGAGGTCGCCGGACTTATCTCCAATTGAGCATGGGTGGGATATCATGGGCCGAAGACTCTTAATTTGCAGCATCCCCCTCAAACTCTAGAAGCACTTCGAAATTCGTTAGTAATTGCTTGGAATGAGCTACTACAGGAGAACATCACCTAATTAGAAGCGAATCTAGGCGGCTTAGAGAGTGTACACCCCGCCGATGTGCATCGACACATCATTAATGTTTTTTTTTTTCATAACGTTCCTTGAATAAAAAAGAAATTTTGTTCATTTATTTACTATGGTTTCCTTTACAATATTACGAAATATTATGAAAATAAATGATTTATACTGGGTGTTCGAATTTCTAAGTCACTTAGTATATTCTTTTAAAGTTCTCTCTCTTAAGTTACATTTAGTTAGTTTGGGGAGATTGATCGAATTAAATTTTTCGTCTTGTGCTACGGTTTAATTCAAAACCCATACTATGGACGTGCAAACTGATATTATTATTTATAAAGCCTCATTTTAGAGAATCATTACATAAACTTCATTTTAAAACTTTAAATCGAATTCCAGAAGCTTTTTCTAGAGGGAGGTGCCAATTTTCAGACAATTAAAGAAAAGAGTTTTTTGCCGTTGACATTTCCTACATTATTGTTTAAATTTAAATAACACGCCGAAAGGACCATACGGTTTATAGCCAATCACCACTACTACAAGTATTACTATTTTAATTTGCTTAATCTCAACATTAATTAATAGACAGTAGATATTTTATATTATTGAGATAAAAAAAACAAAAATAACAATCAACCAACATTTTTAGGTTATGAGCTTTGATCTTAATATTTTTATTTTTTGATCTCTGTAATGTTTGAGCTTAGATTTTTGCTATATGACCTCTATTACATAATCTTTGAATCTTGATTTTACATTAACCTTTGGTTTTTATATATAATTTTTCGCCTTTGTTTTGGTCTTGGAATTTTAATTTTTAATCTTTGACATTTAAACTTAGATTTTTATTTGTTCATATTAGATCTTTGACATTTAATGTAGGATTTTTATTGTTTGTGATCCCTTATTCTCTAAACTTTTACCCATAATTTTAGATTGACTTTTGATCTTTGATGTGTAAGGGTTAAAAAAATCCTGAAACAAGGGTTGTTTCAGGATTTTTTTAAATTATAATCTATGAACTCTGATGTGTAACTTTTGATGTTTAATATTAATATCTGTGGTCATTACTACATGACCTTCCATTCATAATTTTCATACTTGACCCTTGATGTTTACCCTTGATCCAAAATTTTGTTTTATATTTAATTATCAATCTCTGATTATTAACCTTTGATTTCATTTAATTGGTTGATCCGTTTACTTTAATCTTATATATTTAGTTTTTTTTTTTATTTTTGAATCTTTAATCTTCAATATTTATTTTTCCATATTTGATATTTGATGTTTGATCTTTGATCCAAAAAATGATGTTTAGTTTTCAATCCCTGATGTTTGGCATTTGGTCTTTAATATTTTATCTTTGGTCTTTGCTATATGACATCTGATTCTTAATTTTTGACCATTGATTTTAGATTGACCTTCGATTTTGATATTTCATTTTGGTCTTTAGATTCCATTTAATTGATTGAATCATTTTCTATAATCTTTGATTATTGGTTCTTGATGATAGAACTTGGATTTTTCATTTTAAATCTTTCATCTTTTGTATTTAATCGTTAATCTTTATTTTGACATATTTGATCTTTTATATACATATATACTTTGGATTTTTTAATTTTAATCTTTAATCCTTGATGTTTGACTTTTGAAGTTTCATTTTCCATTTTTGGTCATTACTCTATGATCTTTGATCCATATTATTTTCATACTTGACCTTTGATGTTTGATCTTTGACTAAGGATTTTTATATTTAATCTTTAATCTCTGATTATTCACCATTTAGTCTTTAGTTTTACATCTTTGGTTTTTGCTATATGGCTTATCATTCTTAATCTTTGACCTTTTACTTTAGATTGACCTTCGGTTCTGATACGTAAATTTTCGTCTTTAGATTTGATTGATTGATATCAATGATATTTGGTCATAAAATTTGGATGTCTAATTTTTAATCTTTGATCTTTAGTGTAATTTAAAAATACGAAAACATTTCGTGAATCTACAACAATGAGTCTTACTAAGACTAGAAAACAAATTCATTTTGAAACAACTACTTCTCTGGCTAAAACCACGACAGTCATTGAATAATACAATAGTGTTTAACCTTTAATCTTTCATATTTCATCTTTGATTTCTGAGATTTAATCCACAGTGTTTCATGTCTTCAATTTCTAATGTTTGACCTTTAATTTTTTTCATTTTTAATGTTTACTATATGATCTTTGATACATGATTTTTGACCTTTAGGTTTAGATTGGCCTTTATATTCGATTTAAATTTATGATTTATTTTCTTTACATTATAAAAATTTTATGTTAAATTTTTAATCTTTGGTATTTCATCTTAAATCTTTAATTTTTCATATTTGATATTTAGATATTTGATTCAAGATTTTTTGTTTTCCACTTTTAATTTTTAATCTTTGATCATTGCTTTCACCTTTAATTCTAGATTGATCTTTAGTTTTGCTATATAATTTTTTTTTATTTCATTTGTTTTCTAATTGCATAGATTAAAAAAAAACAATTATTGGTCTTTAATTAAAGAACTTATATATTTAATTTTCAATCTTTTAATCCAAGATGTTTAACCTTTAATCTTAAATTTTATATATTAATCCTTATGTTTGACTATTGATGATATTTTTGGTCTTTGCCTTATGGCTTTCGACCGTTGCTCCAAAATGTCTCTTTTTAGTCTAGCCTTTGATAACTATCATTTATCGCATTTTCTTAACAAAATTTATTATTACTCATTCATTACTGAAAAAATATACAGGACAAGTACTAATGGCCACGTCATTAATTTATATTTATTTTTTGCAGATATGTACAAACTAAATCGACCAGTTTTAATATGAAATAATATATAAATCATGTGTTAAATGTGCCATTATAGAAATTAATCGGAGTTAATAAAAAATCGCTTTCGATGATAATGGAGAAATCGAAAGTTTTTATTTTATCGAAACGTACGATCCCGTATTGTTAATTTTTTCTAAAATAATTTTCGTTTTCTATGGTCCTCTCCTCTTTTTTTTGTTGTTGCGGGAAAGTTAATTAAAACGTGAGATAACAGGTCGCGTAATTGCCAGAAAATCAACGGAGGATGGCGATAATTACGACCGCCGTCACAGCCAGCTAAGTTTTTCGCGCTCATTAAAACAAAAGCCGTTCGCGACGAGCAAACACACGCGGCGAAAACCGAAAATGGTGACCATCTCTTTTCCTTTTTTAGAAATCCTACAACGGCATTTGCATGCGTGGCCGCTCTCTCAGATAAAAAAAAAACATAATCGAATTGGCAGATAAAATCTCTGGTGGTTTACAGTTTCGACAACGTTATCAAATGATACTGTAATGATGATGATGATGATGATATTTGTAAGCTTATATTAATATAAGTAAGTAGGCATGATCAATCAAAAAGCAATTATTTTAAGCCTCCTTTATTATTTTTATCATTTATTCTTTATCAAACTAAACAACAAATAAATTCGAATTTTTTGCTCATCAATCACTTGATGGTGATGGAATAATAAATGCACGTCTTGGAAAATAAGTAAATCTAATTGTTAATTTATCTAGTCGTTAAAAAGGAAAATCAAAATAATAAAAGATGTTTATAAAATATTAAAAATTATATAATAAATTCTGAAGAAAACAAAACATATCTTGCCTTCACTTCGTGGTACATTTTCGATCACTCACACGTCTTCCACATGAACGTGGTTTTCAAGCATATATTTTTAGCAATTAAATGTTTCTTAGCTTTTTTGCGCAACATAAATCTTTAATGAATTAAAACAAATTTTTGGATTTAATAATATTAAGTTTGAAGAAAGTTTGTAAGCACCTTGTGAATCCGACAACGCACCTGAAAATCGTATAATTACTCTCCCGTTTTAAGAAAAAATAACTTTCCTACGGATCGTTTAAACCAATCCATAAATCAGCTATTACAGATTATTGGAAATACCAGAAATTTTCATCGCCGACTATGGAAAATGAAAGCGATATTCGCCAAGGTGGATTTTAATGACTCCGAGTAGGATCCTTACCACTTTCATCACTTTTATTGGAACTATTCGATCGCTACAGTACAGAAGAAGAAAAAACAAAACACTTTCGTTTTCCGTAAATGACGCATGAAAGCCCGCAAATTGCTAATTATTACGGCTCGACAGTGGAAAATACGTCGGCGTTCCGTTTGAACGTAAAAAGTGACGAGGAAAAAGCATGATAATACGATATAAGTGTAATGGTTCGATGGTAATAGCATTTTATTTTCAATCTAAATTGGATCATTACAATAAAATAATTATAAATAAGTAACTTCATTTATTGTATTGTTAATCATATTAATAAGTCAACATTAAAAAAAACAATCACGTAAGTGAGATCAGCTATTTTATTTCCTACTTTTTAGTAATATATATGACCAAGATATTAGTAAAAAAAACCGAATATTTCTCCAAATAATTGAATTTGAAATGTAAGTTAGATTTTAACTTTGATATTTTAATTGATTGATTGTTGAGACACTTAGGCGTTGAAAATCCATATTCAATATTAAAATAATGAGACTTTCAAATTTGGTTTATTTTCGCCACACTGCGGCTTCTTCACCTGAAGAATGTAGTGTTTAAAATAAACCAAATTTGAAAATCTAACAGTCTCGTTATCTCAATATTTGATATTTTAGTTTTCCTGTACGAAGAATACTTTATCGACAGTTCTGAATTAACATTATAGGAAACAAGGTAAGGAAACTTAAAAATTAAACTCTTCCAGCTTTTAGTAACGTCCTTCACTACAAGAAAAATAATAAAAAACAATGAACTCTAGACTTAAAACTTTTCGATTACACTACACTTCGTGGTAGGAATGCCAAATGCACTAATTGCCGAATTACAATTTATTGACCTAGACCCGATCCCCCAATAACGGCGATTGGTTGCTCCCCGCCAGAACGGCGCAATTGTATTATCCTGGATGTGGGTCGTAGGATGGTATCAAATTACTGCTAATGATTCCGCAAAAAATCGACACAATGAAGGCGCGGATGTTCGTTTTGCCAGTCGATGATAGAAAGCGAATTCACATGGGAAGTACACCTCTTCTTTCGCCGGCATATTTATTACACGGGAAATACATTTACAAAGAGCACAGATAAGAAGAGTGGAGAAAAATAAATTCTCAATCACCTATGCGTGCGTTACTGACTTGTCTTTCATATAACGATGATAATTTTGTTACGTTGTATTGCATTTAGAAAATCATGTAATTAACGATGTAAAAGGTGAAATAACAAAAAAAGACATTTTGAAAATTCGTATTAATAATTGATTACTCTCTAACATTCTCATAACTCTACTGTTATCCATGTTTGTTTTAACCCTATAGCCGTGACGGCCCTCACTGGCGACATTCCTTGTCTTATCTAGTACACATCTATAAATGTATAGGTATAAATAAATATAAATCGGTTGTGGCTGATGACTAGGTAGTCAATGCCAATAAAAAAATTGATTACTCTCATCCCTTTAAAAAAAAATCGTGAATCCTCTAACATATCCATTCCCGACTATCAATTTGGCTACGTCTCCCACTTCTCCTTGCCATCTTCACTTCCGATCTCCAAACAAAACACCGATATGCCTTTTCTTGACATAAAACAGTCGTTTGACTCGGTGTGGCATCGAGGTCTGCTTTATAAATGTTTCATCTTAAAAATTAATAATGGATCCTATTAAATAAAAATCCAACAATCATATTCCATGTCATTTCCACTACAGCAAGTAGTACCTCAAGGTTCCCATCTTTCCGTATGCTTCATAATCTTTATTGCCACGATATATTTTTTTCCCGATCCAACACACTTCTATCCCACCATATATTCTCTCCTATTTGTGGATAACACCTCACTATTATTATATTAATCCTTTATTGGCATAATTTCTACAACAACAAATTCTATTAAATATCTCATCTATCAAAACTGACTCAACAAAAACTAGTCATTACTACTTGTCTTTTTCTTTTCTTCTATCTTCCTTATTATGTCCATTGCCTCAGTCCCCCCCTTTCAGTAACCTTGCCCATTCCCCTTGACCATATCGCTTTTTCCACGCGTTTCTAGTCCCCACACAGTCAATCCTCTAGTGCTACCATCTTTCTTCTTCCCTTCCACATAATCGGCATCATTCATCCAAACGCGGTTTCCATATTCTTCGCTGCCATATCTATACCTTGCCATCAATAATTTCTCCTTCCATTCGCCTCTTCCATACAAGTATTCGGGTTTGCCCGCCTCTTCTGCTATTTCTTTATACTTTGTACATGCTTTTGTCTATTTTCATCTATCTTTCCTGTTTATCCACATCCCTCAGGGTCATCTCTACTACACTTTCAAATATTTTACCCCTTCCTGCCATTTCTTTTACAGCTTCGTTGGACATTTCACATCTACCCTTTTCCCACTGACTTATCACTATATCCGTCTTGTCCGTCTCATTTAGTATTCCATTCGTAATTTCTTTCTTCTTTCTAATTTTTCTTTCATATTTTGCCCATTTTTACCTACATCCACCCATACACTACATGCGTCCATCTCCTGATATACTACATACCATGGAGTACTCTTCTCAAGCCTTAACATTCTCTTCATCCACCATACTCTCTTTCATGCTGAACCCCCACACTTCTGCTCCATATATTAATATTGGCCTCAAGCATACTTTCCATGTGGTCTCGCTCGCCACCATCGAATCTCTCATTCTCCTGCCCCATTATCTCCACAGAATTCCAGCCGCCGCCTTCACCTTCTTCGACACATACTTTATGTGCTCCTGCCACCTCCCACATTGTGTAAAAACTACCCCCAAATACTTGAAACATTTAACTCTTTCTATTTCCTCTCCGTTCCAATAAAACCTTTCATCCTTCCTTCTTCCTCGCTTCATGCACACCATTACTTTCGTTTTCTTTACAATTACGCTTAACTTTCTCTTTTCAAAATATCGTTTCATTCTCTCTATCATGCAATCCAGATCCCCTTTCCTCTTTGCCATTATTGCTGTCATCCGCATAAGCCTGCACTTTAATCTTTATTCCCCCAATTGTTACTCCACCATCCTGTCCCTGCTCTAATACTCTGTCCATGTCTACTATGAACAGATTGAAAAGCATTGGGTTCATTGGACATACCTATCTTAGCCCCTTGGTTGCTCTGAACCACCCCGAATCTTCCCCAGACCCCACTCTACATTCTGTATACACTCTTTCCACCCACGCTCTCATTTCATTTGATACCCCTCTTTCTCTCATACATTCACACAGTTTCTCCATATTGATTGAGACATATGCCTCCTTCAAGTCTATAAATAGCATGTAGACCGTTGTTACACTTATCGGCCTATGGTTAGCTTCTTTGTCACCTCCTTTGTGCACCGGAATAATTTCCGTTTGTGTACAACTTTCCGGTATTTCCCTCTTCCTGCTCCATATCATCTTCAGCTGTTCTACAAGTCGCTTCCATCCTTCTCCCTTTTCTTCTTTTAATATTTTCGATGCCATAAACACTATTTCCCTTTATCCCATCAATTGCCCTCTCAAGCTCAACCTCCGTTAAATCACTCGTTAGGTCCACTATGATAAGTTCCTGACATGTTCTTATTATCATATTATCTTCGTTCATACTCTCCCTGAAGAAGGTATTCATTTTCTCAACGTTTACTCTATTCTTCTTCCTTTGTTTCCTCCTACGTATAAACTACCATACCACCCTTTCTGTTTTAACTTCTCTTATTGATTTTACTTGTTCATTTTTCCATTCTGACTTTTTCTTTTCACATGTAAACTGGTATTCCCTCTTGGCATTGTTCCATTCTTTAAACCAGTTCTCCTCATTTGTTGCTTTCCACCTCTTAAAGTTATTCCTCTCTCTTCTTTTCATTTCCCTACACTCTTCGTCGTGCCATTCATCTTCTTTTCCTCCTTTCGTTTTGGACCTCTCCACTTGAGCTCCTCACCTTTGTCTGCCAATTTATGGCTTTAATATTTTCTTTAAACTTATTGACTTCTTTCATTCCCCACTTATATCTTCTTCCAATACTCTGGTAGCTGCCCTGTCTCTTCTCTACTCCCCTACTGTTCAATTCCATCGACACTGGGAAATGATCGGATCCCTCTTACTCTCCTACCTCGAAGTTTTTCGTATCCCTTTCTCCTTCTCCATTCACAACTATGTAGTCAATTATGCTTTTACCCCTCTCTCCTACATATGTAAATTCGCCTCGTTTATCTCCTACCCTGGTCCCATTTAGCACATACCATTCTTCACTATCGAGCCACTCTATCATTCGTCTTCCTTCTGTATTTATTATTTTGTCTTTTGCTTGTCCCCATCCTCATTAATTTAATCGGTGAATGCGGGAGATAATCCACCAGTTCTAGCATTGAAATCTCCTCTCTTCGTTTTTTTGACCGGTCTTCATTGCCAATATAATCACTCAATTCATTAAAGTTACTTTTGTTAAAATATACTATGATTATCCTTGTCCTCCTGTTCCCTATCTTTAATATTCTTTCTTGGATCCCTTCTCTTTCCACCTTTGATATTGCCTCTTCCTGCCATTTGTTCTTAACCCCTGTAATTATTGTAAGCCAAGTACCCTTATCATTGCTCTTTACCGCTGCCTGGCACTTGGAAGCCACCCTCTAACCTCATTCTATTCCTTATCCCTCACCCATGTGTCTACTAATCCAACCCAACCAGTCTCCCTTATAAATTTCTGGAGTTTCTGCCTCTCTTCTCCGCTTCTCAGTTTTTTTCATGATGCCCCTAACATTCCAGAAACTTCCTCTCACTGCCCTCTCTTTCTTTCCTTCTCTCTTATTTAACTTCTCAGGCACGATTACCTCTTTTACCTTACTTCCATCGATGTCACTTCCCCCCTTTCCCCCGTTTGTTTCTGTTATTTTTTCCCGTGTTAGTTTTTTGCCCCCCCCCTCCTTCTGTTAACTCGATTACATTCTTTGACTTGTTCCACTTCCAAATTTTCCCATTTATTACTAACTTTTGGTATCCTACTTTTACCATGTACCCCTTTTCCCTTTCTGACCTAGCTATTTCTCTTAGCTGTTTCTGTGCCCTTCTTTTGTCTTGTTATCATCAATGTAAATCCTTTCTTCAGATTCTTCAGCTTCTTTTTATTTATCATCACCTTGACCTTACCCTCCTTCTGCTCAAGTTTAACAACTACTGCCTTCCCCCCTCTATCTATGTTAATACTCTCTTGGATTGCTACCTCTACTTCTAGGTAGTCTTTTATAAAGGTCGAATTCTTTTCCATTAATTACTATGTTGTTTCTTCTTTCCTGTCTTTTTTTTTCAATTTGATCTTCGAGATCCATTATTTTGTTCTGAAGAACTTCTTTTTCTCTCAAACCTTTAAGTTCTTCCAGCCATAATTCCCTTGCTATATGCATTTCCTCCCTCCATAGCTCTCTTTCTTTACTTATTTCTCTCGTAATCAATTCAACGATGTCACGGCAATTCCCGTTACAGCTATTATTCTCCGTCTCATTGCTCTTCTTTTTGTCCGATCTCTGTATATAATCCGCCTCAAAGGACCTATCTCCTATTTTACGTTTTCTTCCAACGGTTTATGCGTCGGCGATCTCTGTGTTACGGTACTGTTACCAAACGCTAACTTCTTCCATCTTATCCCATTCTTCCACCTCCTTTTTATCCTTCTGCTGTTTTTTTCCGCCCATACTTTGTTACGTTTTGAAAATATTTCAATTCCCGCGTTCGAATTAATTTAATTTAAATCACCTGCCGCTTACAATTGTTCACACCTCTCAGACCGCAGAGAAAAACGCCGCTTGCTGACTCGTTAATTGCTCTTGGCAAAAAAAAAGAAGTAAGCGAGAAAAACCGCGCTACACCAGCTCTCTCTCTCTCTTGTTTAGTTCAATTGATTGTTCCATAACTTGTATTACTACGTTTATCGAATTTTAACTATATACCGTTTGTACCTTCCACTGACATCTTTCAAATTTTCATTAATTTTTCACTTCAATTCCTTCATATCTATTTTTTGCACTTAAGACGGGACAGAAAGGTGTTTCAAATTAACATCGGGGTTGTAGAGCATCAAGATAGGAAGTACCAGTTACATTTGCTTCTACAAACAAAAAGATCTATGACCTTCCCGCCGAGGTATGGCACAAAAACATTCAATTTAGGGGAGTCTTGCACTTCGTGAGGATTATCTGAGCCCCAGATGCACACATTATGAGTGTTCACATGTTTGTTTTCTGTTAACTAGTCGCCATTTAACTACTAGCGCCCTCTGGCCCATGCGCATACCAACAAATAGAAATGTTTGAGTTGCTCTTTTATTTCATGTATTAATTATGATTTTATGACTTTTTCGTAATAAGTACTACAAAGCGTTAAAACCCCAATATTCATTTAGAAACACCCGGCATATGTATTTATTTCTATATACATTGTAAAAGTTACTTCAACAAAGATGTTGTATATATAATTGACAGCTTGGTTATACCATAGTCCAATAATCCATAATGGAGGAGGAATGTCTTCAGTCATCAGACATCTAATTTACTAATGGCTTAAACTGACTTAATATGTAAAGAAAATTGGAGAAACAGAAACGTTAACTCTTGAAAATTCGATTTACTGAAATGTTGATAAACTAATTTCTTAGAATTACTAAAATTAGTACCAATAATTAAATTTAAAAAAAAACAGTCAACAGGAAATAACTCATGATGTAAATCAAACTTTGAGAGATTTAAACATTTCAAGGAATTTCCAAGTATTACAATATCTGAGAACTCAAGTTTTGAAGCATTAACAAATAATTTATTTGAATTTAAGATTTTTCCAACGCTCGAAAGGGCAAACACAATGGGAAAAGGAATTTGAGATTTACAGTTGTTTACTTATTAAGTAGATACTAAAGCCTCAATACACAATAACTTCAATGTACAAAAAAATATTTTTATCTATTTTCTTTTGATATAAATTTGAAGAAAATTCGATGTTTTGATTTTTTTGGATGAATTAATCAAATGATTTAGTTCTTGACAGTTAGATATACAAAACTTTCAATGGGTACATAACTTATTTCTTAGGAAAACCCTTTAAAAATGTTTTATTTTCGTCTAAATTACAATTGAAATTTAAAAAAGCAGTTTTAATGACATTGAAAAAAATAAGCAACTGAAAAACATTGTAGAAAATTGGCAGCAAAACTTGAAAAAATTGAAAAGAGGGAACGAAATTGACAAATACACTTGAAAAAAAAACAAGAAAAATTACAAACAAATGTTTAACGATTACTTTAAAAAGCAGTTGAATATTAAAAATATATACCTAAACAATTGAAGAAAGTAGTAAACAAATGAGAACTTAATCTATATGCAAAAATTACAAACAAGTGTAACGATTACTTACGAAAAAACTTGATTGAAAAAATAAACAAAATTATAAAGAAATGTTTAACAATTACTTATGAAAACAGATGACAATTTACAAAAAGGAAAACAATTTAAAAAAAACAGTAGAAAATTAACAGAAAAACATAGAGCAATCGTTATGCTTATAAAATTATATATAATATTTGAAACTTCAAAAAATAAACAAACAAAAAAAGTAGAAAATTAACAGGAAGACTTGATAAACTGAAAAAAATCCAAACATATGCATAACAATTACTTATGAAAACGGTTAAAATTAATAAAAACAATTACAAAATTGTCAAAAACAACTTATAAACAAATGCCTAACGATTATTATGTATATTATATAAAAAGCTGAAAGAAATAAACAATTTAAAATAATACTTAAAAATTACTGACAAAAACTTCCTTTCTAACAGAACCTGCCAGGTTAAATTCAAACAAACCTATTTCGACCCGCTTCCCATCCAACAAGTAATACCATAAGGATCTCCACTTGTACCCCTGTTATATAACATATTTTGTCCGAACCTATACGATCCCAATCGGGTGTCCGCTGTGGTTCAGGAATACCTTCTTCCACTGTCAATCGTTCATTGGGGAAGTTCGATTGCGCATAACTCAAAATGCAAATCTTGAAATATAGATAATATCTAATGCGATTGCCCCGGTGCATCACTAATATACGACCCCAAGCTATCGAACTTCCATCCCTCAAGATATGCTCTCCTTTTTGCCAACGACACTGCACTGGTTACCCACTCCCCGGCTTTCCAAGCTGCTCAATTATCCCTTCAATCATCATTCGCTGTAATCCTACCCTGGTGTTCCAAATGGCGTATGAAAGTAAACCTTTCCAAATCCAAGCTAAACATTCCTTATCATAAAATTCACACCACATTCCCCTTCTATCAATAATAACACCATCATCCACCCCTCGGGCACCTGTAAATACCTAAGCGTCCTATTCAATTGCAAACTTTCGTTTTCACCCCACGCATAATCATAAAATCCAAAATTCCACTAAAATAGCCTTAAATATATTGCCCAAAGGCCAGCCCTACGTATCCTTACCAAGCTAAGAAATCCCACCAACCCCTTTCACAATCCTTCTAATGTTCGCCTCTTTAAAACCACCCAAGTCTCCCCAATATCCCAAAATATAAATAACCTGTGTCGATTTTGTCAACAATCCCTTCAATGTAAACAGCTAAAAAATCTCTCCTAAAAGGGGACAAAAAAGGAAATGAAAGCATTTATAAATCAATCCGGATGTCCAAGAGGATAGTTGCTCCCTCAGCATCATGGAAATTCTTTCACCCAAAATTTGTATGATTTTTTTAATTGATTTGTTGTATATAGTCTGTTCGTTGGATCTTCCGTCGTACGTCACAAACTATCGCTTCAAAAAACGACGAAAGTTTTACAGTGCGTTCTTTTTCTAACGCATTTGGTTTACTTTATCAGACTGAATGTTTTTGCGTCGTTTCTCGAAGCGATAGTTTGTGACGTACGACGGAAGATCCAACGAACAGACTATATATATTTTTTAAGATAGGAGTACAAAGATAGATAATAAATAAGTAATAGCCTTTACATATTATTTAATAATAATATAATAATAATAGATATTAAAATTGTTTAACAGCTTTAATTTTAATAAAATGTATTAAAATCCTTTAGTTCGTTGTAGAAAATTAAATAATAAATTTAAAAATACGAAAACATTTCGTGAATCTACAACAATGAGTCTTACTAAGACTACAGTAGTAGTCTTAGTAAGACTCATTGTTGTAGATTCACGAAATGTTTTCGTATTTTTAAATTTATTAGCTTTAATTTTGTCTTAACTTATAACTTAACTTTGTTTTTCTGAAGAGGCCTACTAACCCTTTCATTTGTTTTCCCAAACCTTCATTTAATTGCAATTCCAAAAATTGCATTTGAATTTAGTGTGTACGTTCTAATAAGTTATAGTAGTAATAATATGAATTACTGTCTATCGACCACGTGGTCCTTCGGCCGTGTTATTTGTGTATTAATATGTGTATAGCGTATTTTATTGTACCCCAAAGGCCAAAGAATAGAAATAATAAGTTTCCTTCATTTAAATTTTACTGTCTTTCCAAATTTTATTTTTGTTTTTTAATTTAATTTTTCCAATAAGTTGTCATTTTCAAAGTTAACATAGTTTTTATAATAGGATTTTTCTTATAACATAATCACAGTATATGGTATAATAAATTTGTAAAAATATTATAAAGCAACTGGGAATTAAAGAGATCAAATATTTTCGTATTATTGTATGCCAATAATATATTTCTTCTTAAAAAGCCTCTTTATACCACGCACAATAAACACTCTTCATATATTTTTAATAAAACCCTAGTTTAAATAAAGCAGTAGGATTTTGATATTAACAATAATTTCAATACAATACCATCAAATCAGTACACGTAAATTAATAAATAAATAATAAACTTCCACACTTAATTGTTTTAAAACCAGTTCTCATTTCATAAAATAAAACTTGAATTTATTAAAAACAATTGTTATTAAATAAAAACAGGACTTATTTACACAAAACAAAATTTGTATTTATTGAATAACTATGTAAAAGGCAAGCTATTCAATTTACAAGCTATTTCTTATCACCCGACCCGCGTTATCAAGCGGTTTATTTTCATGCGAATTTTTAAAACCGTACGTTCACGCGATCCCGCATTTTCACATGTGTGTATCGATTGCGACATCGTCGCGACAATCGATGAAAATTTGCTAATTGCAACTTGGGTCCCGTACAAAAAATCCCTCTCTTTCCAAGCGTATCATAAATAAATAACCACACACTGTGTAAACGGTTACGTTAAATATTCTTATTGCGGATTTTCCAAACGTGCACGACTTACCCTCGTCACAGGCTTAGTACATGATCGATTGTCTATAGCGTTTATGTTCTTCTCGTTGGTTTTCGAAGGTGATACCGTCGCCTTGAGGATGATTTCCGGGTCACAAATCATCTCAACACTAAAAACCGTACACACACAAGAAACTCTGTGCTATGTTGCTCTTCCGACGGGAAATAAATACTTAGAATGATAATAGTGCACTTCAATTTCCCACAATTCCCAACTGGAACTAGAAATTTATAACCAAATCCGTTGCATCTTTTTACACGGCGCAATTAAACCGGGAAGTTAATTAATGGATATTTAAATTAAGGTTAGAGCACCAGAACTGGGAAAATTATAGTTGAATTCAATTAAACGGCCCCAACAGTCACGACATGCAGTGTTGCCATGTTTAAATTTTAAAAACTTTCACTAAAAGTCTGGGTTTTATTTGATGATTTTATTATTGTAAATGAATCGTTTAATAGATTGGAAGATTGTTTAATTCAAGGGAAATTTCAGCGCTTATTGCAAAAGCTGTTATATATATTTTTAATTTAAACGTGACAACATTGCGTTACAAATTTTGACGTTTTAAACAATAGATATGTATATAGTAGATGGGATATTTTTATATTGTTACGTTAGATGGCGCTAGCTACTACACACACAAAAATTGAATTTGTCGATTTAATAATAAATTACACGCCGTGGTGGCGAATTCGGTTGGGGCCCCGAACCAACATAGGCTCGGTTCAGCAGTTGGATGGGTGACCGGTACCTTTCACCATTGGGATACAATTAATGGTGACGGGGACCAACCTTTAAAGTAACAAGCTCATTTACACACACACAAATCACACGGCGGAAGGACCATGTAGTCGATAGCCAAACACTACTACTACTAAATAACTTCAACAATAAAAAGAAACGATATGTTTTATACAAATTTATTAAGAAATAACAGGTAATTATCAATAAATAAGCACGGACTGTTACAATAAAATCTCACTAACTCATATCAACGTCCTCCATAAGATATTTCAACTTTAACACCAAAGTGTTTGGTGAGGTTAGGTCTGCTACCAAGATCTCAGAATTATCAGTCAAACCCAATTCAACAAGTGTCTTATTCAAATTGTCCCTGGTACGTTCCTCTATACTTTTAATGGTAGACATGTACAGAGTCTTGTTCTTTCCATCGATTGTCGTTGTGAGTCCTGGATTCTTCATTTGGAACGAAGCACTCTCACATAGCACCTGGATCAAATCCTTTAGTTTCATTTTCGTCGGCTCTTTTATTTCCAAGGTTTGAGGAACTTGAGAGCATGCCAAACAAGAGTCTTTTTTCTCCGCTTCATATGTGTATGTATATATACCGTCCACATCATTGAAGACCATGTAGTTGTTCATTGGTAAACAGCAGTTTGTTGCCAATTTAAATACCTAAAAATCATTTCTATATTATAAATATACAGAGTATGATAAATTATTATCTATTATGTCATATTAATGATAAATTAATGTAAATAAATATAATATTAATAATAAAATGTTAATTTTTATAGGGTTTTTAAAAAGCTAGTCAAATGATTTGAATGGGACAAATATTTTTTTTAATCAATTGTTCTGGTATATTTATATAAAATTATACTTCTTACCTCAGTAGCACATACTGCAGCAATGACTGCATTAGTAGACGCAACAGCTGGAATTATATTTTTAACAACACCTTGTACCAGTCTATAGGTCAAGCCTGTAATATTAAACTGCAAAGCACGTTCTGTAGACTTCTCATAGATCCAGCTTATGTGCTGTGGATCATCACCATCTATTGTACAACCCCAGGGGTTTTCCTTCGGCCACTGTATCACCTTCACATATTCAATACAGTGCTCTGGTAACCTGGGGGTGTTTGCAATTGTGCAGAGCGGGTAGGTAACTTGCGGTGGATACAGATCTAAAGTACACTCAACACAAGCTGTTACTCCAGGTAAAATAACACGAGCATTTCCTTTAAAACCTTCAGTACCTAAAAATAACCAACTTTTTATTTTAACGTTTAAAAGTATTAAAAAATCATCAAAATATTTTTCCCTAATAAAATAAAATAAATGTTTTTTTAAAATATTTTCTAGAAAAATTAGTTTCTGTTTATTTGTGAGTTATTGTGTTTGATTTTAAGTTTGGTTTGATCTAGTAAAGTCATAACAATTTAAAATACCTCCATCCACTAAAGGAATAATACTGGTCTTATCCAAAACCCCATCCTCATAATTTAACATAGAGATGAGCATCCCATTAATCCACCTCCTGGCAACGATCGAATCTAGTCCGCACACTATGATATAAAACTGCCTGTAAAATGACTCGTCGAAATCCTGAATCTTCTTAAAATGCGGCACTACGTTACAGCCGCTCACCCTCTGATTAATAAAAGCCGCAGCGACTTCGGCCTTCGACGAACCGATATCTTTCCGCCTGAATAAAAAACTGCCGGTTCAAGTTGGACAGTTCAATGGTGTCCATGTCAATGACGTGAATCTGCCTGAAGCCCATCAGAGCCAGGTCTTTCAGCAGCTCGCAACCGAGCCCCCCGGCACCGATCACTAGCACCTTGCAACTGTTCATGATGAAGTCGAGGATTTCTGGCGTTGGTTCGAACTCCTCGTGATTGAAGGGGCCCGGACGTTCGAGCACCTTGCGCAGGTGGCCCCATCGTTTCTGACCTGCCTCTAGTGAATCGGACATTGTTTTACGTTTATAACCTCAAATCCTTGACATTTGCGAAATGTCAATTTCTGCAGGAAACTGCGATGTTGCCAAAAGTAAATTTGTTTAGATGCAGAAAACCTATTTATATACCAGATAAACATGGCAACATTGATGAGAAAGCTATTAAAAATGTACCATCAAGTAAACAATATTTGTGATTAAACTAGGATGTTAGCAGCATTAATGAGAAAGTTATTATGTACCAAAATGTCAATTTCTTCTAAACAGTGCGATGTTGTCAAATTTAAACTTTTGTTTTGCATTTATAAGACGGCCTATTTATACATCAGATATAGTTGGCAACATTATTGAAAAAGTTATTTAAAAAGTACTAAATTGTCAATTTCTATTGGTAAGTGTGATATTGCCAAATGTTAATTTGTGTAATAATTCATATATGAAATACAGTTGGCAACATTAATGAGAAAGTTATTATCAACAACAATAAAACAATGTTGGTTTTTAATTAGAAACCAG
>OZ018392.1:33924086-34103342 GCA_963969525.1 Ontholestes murinus | reverse complement strand
CACCAAGCCTTGTCCGATGCCCGAAGAGTCATTACGTGGACTCGACTTGAGTGTAGACCGGACATTGCACGTGTTTACGTTTTTCAAGTCGAGTGGCGTCATGAGAGACACGTTTTCGTTACAATATATTTCCGTTATTTATTAGAATTAATTGAAAATTGTTAATATATTTGACGTTAAACATTTGAAAACTGAACACTTAATTTTAATACTAACCTAAGATTGCTGGGAGTGGAAGTAATTATTTATTGCACAATGATGTGTTAAAACTAGTAAGTAGAATAGAATTATATGTTAGCAAAAGGTTTTGCAGTAATATTAAAACAATGTGTGTTTTTACTGAATACAAAGTGTGGAAAAATATTGTGGTTGTAATTTTCATCGATGTTTATGTGCCTTAAGGTCTGTACGTGTGACATATATTTTAAACTGATCTTTATTGAAATAACTGAAAATTTCATGTTCTGAGGTTGTTATTTTTCAAGCCCAATTTTCCATAAATTTATATAATATATAATTTTATAAAATATAAACAAAAATTTCAATTCAACTTGCATGTTTATACACTTTTATATTTTCAAAAACATTGACCTTTTATTTGAAATCTATAACAAAGAGAAATAATTTTAGAAAATAATGAAATGAGGACAGAACGACCTACGGTTGATAACCCAGATAGTGACGTACTAACATAAATCATTCTCAATTTATGTATTATTATTATTATTATGTATATATGTCTGGTAATAAAGATGTTGTATACATATATATATATATATATATATAAAAATGAGGAACCAGCAAAGAATATCTTTTTGCAAGTATGTTGAAAGTGACATTGTGATCAGATCATTTAAACTTATTTTTAAAATAACAAAATTAATTAAATTAAATGATTCACACTATCTGGCTTCTGTTTACTTGCAATCATCCACAACATTACACTGATTGTAAATATGTATACATTTTTTTAAATATTAAATTTTATAATTATTTTCTCAACTATTCATACCCCCAAGTTGAGTAAAAACCATGTGAATGTAGAGTAAAAGAATTTTACTTCTGGAAGTTGATTTGGTACACAGATTATTGTATTTTTTTTTTCTTTTCTTAATAGGGGCATTGAAACAGGTGATTGACAAGTGTGTGGCCGGAGCGTCTGTTAGGGAAATTTGCGAGTTCGGAGACAAGCTCCTCATTGAGGAGACCAACAAGGTCTTCAAGAAGGAAAAGGAGCTCAAGAAGGGCATCGCTTTTCCTACCTGTGTGTCCGTTAACAACTGCATCTGCCATTTCTCCCCTGTGCCTAGTGAACCAGACTATACTCTTAAGGACGAAGATGTCGCCAAAGTGTAAGTATTAATAATAATCAGTGTATTATACAAAATTTGTTTAAATTATTTACATTGTTATTTTTGGTTGTCTATACTTGAATCATCTTCAAGAGAATGCAGATGTAAATAATATCATAATCTACATAGCGAAACTTCATTTTTATGGTTTTATATTTCCAAGTATTTAAAATCTGTGATGTCTCTAAAACAACAATAGTAAATGTAACTAACATTTACATCTTCTGCTTTTTTAATATAAATGTAGTATTTTCCTTGAACATTTATAGGACTTCAATAAGGATCATGTTTTAGATTAATGAAAAGTGTTGTTTAAGTCGAGTTTAAATGTTTATAATTTTTGATGCCAATAAAGGTTTTTTTTTTTGTTAAATTTTTACAAATATTGCATTGATCTTACATGCTAATCTAGGGTCGGTAAGTGGCCTCTAACCCACCCTCTGATACATTAATTACAAACCAATGTTTTTCTTAAAATACTTAATTTTTCATTAACTTTCCGTATATACGTAGTATATATAGGGAAAGTATTGTTCTCGTTTTTCTTTTGATTTTTTATATTTCATATAGGGAAAGTAAACAATTGTGTCTGAATGTGTGTCTGTCTGTCTGTCCGTGGGCGCTGTATCTCAAAAACGGATGATCCTATTGGAATGAAACTTTAAACTTAAGGTTTTATCGTTAAAAACTGGAATTGAAAAGCTTTTGCTAAACATTCATAAACCGGAAGTGGATGTTTATTGGAGGCGTATTTTTGTTTATTCTCGATATTTTTGTAAATATGAAAAATATCACAAAACCATTCAAACAAAAGTTAAAGAGAATGAAAAACTGAACAAATTTGATGAAAACATATTTTTCATAAAATTCTTAACTTTCAAGAAAAAAAAAAAAATTGAAAATTTTGATAATTTTTGCCAATAGCTAATAACCTATTAGAGTTACATAAAATTTATATAACAAATAATTGTAGAGAATTCAAAATTGAACAAATTATTGAGAATAGCCTTTTGCTTAAACCTCATAGTTTTCGAGAAAAATATAGGGAAAGTACTATGATGGCTACATCACCATTTTTTATTATTAAGATTTTCCAAATAAATATTTAAACAATTTATTATTGCAAATCATCTTGTAAATATTAATAGATCAGCTTTTATGAATTATTTGATATTGGTTGGAACAATTAAATGTTGATTAATTTTCAAAAAATTTTATTATTTTAATAGTGATTTGGGCGCACACATCGATGGTTTTATCGCGGTGGTGGCTCACACTATCGTGGTGGGCGCCTCAAGTGACAATAAGGTGACGGGCAAAAAGGCGGACGTCATCCTCGCCGCCCACTATGCGTCGCAGGCGGCGCTCCGCCTCCTTAAACCCGGCAACGAGACCTACGCGGTCACAGAGGCCGTGCAGAAGGTGGCCGAGAGTTTCAAGTGCAAGCCAGTCGAGGGTATGCTCAGCCATCAGCTGAAGCAATTCAAGATCGACGGCGAAAGGACCATCATCCAAAACCCGAACGATGCCCAGAAGAAGGAGCACGACAAATTCGAGTTTGACAAGCATGAGGTTTACGCTATGGACGTACTTATCAGTACTGGTGAAGGAATAGGTATGCCATAACAAATTAATATCTCTCAGTCTTATTATATTCCATTTATCCATTATTTGATTTAATTCGCTTTAATTTGATTTTAAAATATGAAAACATAAAAATAAAATAACGGAATATGTTCCAATTTGAAATATAATTCTTTAAGTAAACATTTCAAAATAATAGTAATGCCCAAAATATTGCCTAAATGGCTAAAATCTGTAGTTGAATACTAGGATACCATCATCTAGAATTATAGGTCTTTGTAGAAAACACTTATGTGATCTCGCATGTCTCGTCTAAATTGTTAAGTAATTAGGTATATGGAAATATGTAATTTGTTAAATTATTTTTATTGAATGGGCAAGTAAAGCAAAATAATTAAATTAATAGAAACAATAGTAATAAGTAATGAAATAACAGTGTATATTAAAAATTATGTTTTTTGTTTACAAGGAAAGGAAGCCGATACGAGAGTATGTATCTACAAGAAAACTGATGAGGTGTACCAGCTGAAACTGAAGGCTTCGAGGATGTTCTACAGCGAGGTCAGGACGAAGCACGGAAACATGCCTTTCAACCTTCGTAGTTTCGAGGAAGAGACCAAGGCCAAGATGGGTGTGGTAGAATGTGTCAATCACAAACTTATCGAGCCTTTCCAGGTCTTATATGAGAAGCCAGGTTAGTATTTTAAATTGATGAGTGCATAAAACGATAATATTTTCCTGAAGAAATAAATATAATTTGCTATCTAAATATGATCAAATGTAAATATTATGCACATTTGGAGGTTATTCTTGATTATATTTATTATTTACATTTACATGATAATAACATATTGCACAAATAAATCCGGTACTAGATAATCAAGCATAACTTCGAAATGTGCATGCGTTTATGGTATTAAATAGTGTTTGAACAATGGTGTATTAGTGGGAATCACTTATTAATGTCTTAATACATATGTAATTAAATGAAACCCCTTATGTAAATTTTAATGTATCTACTAAAAATTGAAAAAAATAATGTTATTTTTGTTTTTATACTTATATAATGTTTTATTTATAGGTGAAATTGTAGCACAGTACAAATTCACCGTGTTACTAATGCCGAATGGACCTCACAAGATAACGGGACTGCAATTCGAACCGGAAGTGTACCAATCGGACAACACGGTGACCGATCCCGAGCTGAAATCGTTACTGAGCAGTTCGGCCAATCCGAAAGCGGCCAAAAAGAAAAAAAAGAAGTCTGAGAGCTCAGAGCAGCCGATGGAGGTGGAAGCGGTAGCTTAAAAAAAAACACACACACACACCCCCAGAATCAACCTGTACTTTCTGTTTTCCCCCTCTTTTACATGTATAAAAATCCATCTGATTTGGCAATTATACAGCTGATATACATCATCGCAAAATTGGCCTTTTTTACATTTACGACGTTCTCACGCGCACTGCCCCCTAGTTTAAACACACCGTACTCTAATCGATCCTCCCTCTATTTCTCAATAAAAAAATTGCCAGTTATACACATGAAAGGAATCAATTGAATGAGATATTTTTCATAGTCTATACGCCCAATTGTAGGATTACAAAATTATATTTGTAATTGTTATTTGTTTTTATGTATAGAGAATAGGATTAACTTTTTAAGAGAAAAGATTGTATTCTCGGACACATTTCAGTTTGGTCGTTTGTATTACGTACAGTTTGACAATTAATAAACTAATTTTGGTATTTGGATTTTATAATTCCTGGACATTGCACATCATGAAGAGAGGAAATCATAAAATTGAAACACTATTTACAATGGGGGGAATTATCACTTCTTTTCGACGACAGGTGGCGCTGCTGCGGGAGGCGGTCCGCTGAGGGAATCCAGGAATTTCTTCATCTCCGGATTTTCACTGATGGACTTCATACCAGAACTAGTCCAGTTGCAAACTTGTTCCGGTAACCGTCCGAGGAATTCGAATGTTGTCATTACTCCAGAGTTCCAGTAATGCTTGGAAATGTATGATATTCTTTGAGAGTCTGGTAATGCCGGTATCTGTAACCATAAATATATGATTTCAAAATTTATTTATACACTTTTAAATTAAAAAGTTCAAAAACAAAAAATATGCTGAAATATTAGCAAAAATAATATAATTATTTTATTTAACCCTCATACCACTTCTGGTGTAAGGCTATATAATATTTACGTACCTCAATTGGCACTTGTGCAGTGGCTTCCTTTATAAGAGGTGATACAGTGCTGCATATTCTTTCATACAACTTGGTGGTTTCAGTGCTTTCACTCCACACACCTTCTTCCGCCAAGTAGTAGCAAGCACCTGCAGCAATTCCGACTTTCAAACCAAACCTATAGAAATATTTGTTTTAGACTTTATCATACTTAATAAATATATACATATAAAATTACAGCTGATTATTAAAAAATAGTTCACTTTTTTTTTGTTATAAAATAAAGCACAAAACAAGTTGAATATTATACATATACCGGGTGAGTTTTTTTTAGATGTTCTCTATGGGAATCTTGGGAACTATAAGAGACAGAAAAGCAGTTAAATGGGAAAAGAAAGTGTAGTTTTATTGGACAAATAAAATTGCACTTTCAAGTTTTTCAGAAAAGTCAAGGGTAACTAGATATTTTGAAGAAAGTATTTTTTTTAATTTTTTCAAATCAATATATCTGTTATTATGGCAGATACAAAAAATTTGAATTTTGTGAATCAGTTAGAAGTTGCTGAAAACAATTGAGTTGGTCAGAAATTGAACTTGTTATATCTTTGAAATAAAAGAAACAATTGAAAAAAATATTGTTGAATTTTGTAATAAAAAAACCGTTGGTAGTCGAAAACCAATTAAACATTTCAATATATAAGTTTTATAATTAAAATTCATGAAAATAAAGAAATGATTTATTTTCGACTAGTTTTGCCTTATTGCTATTATCAATTAAATAAAGAAATTATTAGTGAAACAAACCAAGTAAATTTTTATTATAAAACCTATATATTAACAAGAAGTTTTACAAAGTGATTAATGAGAAACAAGTGTATGATATAAATATTTCAAACATTAAAAAAAACAGTTACGACTAAAATTGTAAAAACTGTTGAATGTCGAAAAACAGTTAAACACGCTAACTAGTTAAAAATTTCCAACACTTGAATCTGAAAAACATTTATTCTGATATAAATTGTTCACCACGAGGTAAATGAGAAAATCATTCATGAAATATAAATTATAACATTTTAATATTTCATTCCTGAATGAGGCTTTAATTCAATATTGTACAATAAATTAATACACCACACTGCTTATTATTAACTCAAACATTCATTTCAAATAATACAATATGATTTTTTTCATATATTAACAAAATATAATTGTTTAATCATATATGAAATAATATTTTCATCATAATAATTATGTCTTATAAAACATTAAATATTAACACTTTAAATTGCTGTTAATAACTTACTTGATACGAACAATTTTATCCCTGTTCAACTTTAAACCCTCCCTGAATTGCATAACAGTATTAGTCAGTGTTAGTAATTTATTCATTCTGCAGTTTAGAATTACTTCAAACGTTGGATTTGTTAATTTTGAAATGTGCCTCCTTGATTCATTCAAAACTCACCTGAACATTCTCGGGGCTCTATTTTCCTCAGCTGAATCAATTCGTCTCTCCGAGTAAGGTTAGAATCACTAGATTAATACATTGTTGCCTAACGTACAGGAATTAAAAATATGCAAACGAAATCATAATAATATTGAAATTAAATTATTAGTTTACTTTTAAATAAAGTATAAATCAAATAATTTATTCAGTATAATCTTAAATTATATGAATTAACAATTTTGTTGTTATTCTACGGTTGGCAACACTGAATAGATCTTACGGAGAGTTGTTTATCTATGAAATCGTCTGTGGTGTCGACGTATAGGGCGTCAGTAATATTTAATAATAAAAATAATTAAATGGAACGCGAGTGTTAATGGTGAGTATATTTTCATCTCAGTACATTAAGAAACCAATTTTCCACAGGCAAAACTAGAAATTTAACCGGTTATCCCAATCCCAAACAGCGATATGGCAGGTTAAAAACGCACCGTTTTTGTCAGGATGCATTTATAATTCGAGCACCAATTATAATCCCAGGGACCGTTTAGTGGCTTTCTTAACGTAATTGTGATTTGTGTTTAGATGGAAAGCGAACCAGAGAAGACTGTGGTGGAGCGGCAGCGCTGTTTCTTCGATATTTCCATCGGGGGCTTGCAGTCGGGTCGGATTGTCTTTGAGTTGTTTAATGAAGTCGTCCCTAAAACCTGTGAGAATTTCCGTGCTCTGTGTGCTGGTGATAAAGGTGTTGGGGAAACAACAAAGAAACCATTAAGTTATAATGTAAGTCTTTTATTATAATATTTTAATTCATTTACAGAAATATAAATAAGTTGTTTTGATAAGTGTTAACATAAATTATTGTACTGTTTCATAAACATAATTTTTCAGATTAGTGTTAAAGCTAGCCAAGAGCTGACTGTGACTGATGCATTTTCATACTAAGAACAGTATAGCAATTAATATCTATCTCGTTATATTGTCATCCTAGGATGACCGGGACAGACTCAAATGAATCAATTCCATATTAATTTCACCGTCACTTTTGCTTGTTTTCTTGTTGCTATAGTTTTAAATAACACACAAATTGGATGACTTACCACCATCTTATGATATAAATTTAATAAGTGTTTGGTATATTCTTTAGGTAAGAATATACCAAACACTTATTAAATTTATATCATAAGATGGTGGTAATGTAATTCATGGATATAAAGATTATATTAAACTTTATTGGTAAAAACATAGTAAGGATTTAATTTAGTGTTTATATCCATGAAATTATTTTCTTTTTCGTAATAAATAGTTCTATCTTCAGTGAATGACAAAGCAAATATTGTGTTTTCCATTTCAGGGTGTTATTTTTCACCGTGTTGTAAAAGACTTCATCATCCAAGGGGGAGATTTTTCTAATGGTAATGGTACAGGAGGAGAGAGTATATATGGAGGTACCTTTGAAGGTAATACAAAAGATGAGATTATGTTTTAACAGAATATTATTATTAATTATAATATATTTATTATTGGTTACAATTTTTTTTTAAATTTTGTTTAGATGAAAACTTCATATTAAAACATGACCAGCCACTGCTCCTGTCAATGGCGAACCGTGGTAAAAACACAAACGGCTCCCAGTTTTTCATGTGAGTTGTCCCTCATCATCTTAGTGTTGTATCTGGTAAAACTTGACTAATCCATTGTCTATGTTGTGCTTGGCCACCGTTGCCACCACCATTTATATGTTGAAGTAATATTAGAATGTGTTACAGAACTTTGACTTTTATTGTTCTGTAGCGGTGCAACTGACCCGGCTAGACTCACCTTCGTTGATCATATCTTGTCATATTTTGTGTTATAGTACAACGCAACCGGCCCCTCATCTCGACAAGTAAGTTAATCCAGATAACCCGAAGTTTATTGCTTACTAACAATCTATTGTGTTACAGTGTTCACGTGGTTTTTGGACGTGTTGTCGGCGGAATCGATGTTGTTAGACAGATCGAAGCACTTCCTGTTGATGCTAACAGTAGACCTCTGCAAGATGCTAAAGTTACACGGTGTGGGGAACTTGTAAAACAAGTAAAAGGTTGGTAATTATTTCCTTATTGTAGTTATCAGAAAGTTAATGATTTAAATCATTTTGTAGCTAAGAAGGAAAAGAAGAAGAAAAGAGCTAAAAGTGAGGATGAGAACGAAGATGAGGAATCTGATGAGGATAAAAAATTAAAGAAAAAGTCTAAGAAGGAAAGGAAGAAGGATAAAAAGGAAAAGAAACATAAAAAGAGGTAATTTTTTTGATTTTATCAAATTAGGTTTTTAATTGTGTGATTTTTTAAAAGCAAACGTAATGAGGAAGGTAATTCAGAAGAAGAGGGTGAAGTTAAAGAGGAAGAACAGCATCCTTTAGTTTCCATTAGCAATATCAATCCTGAAGATATTCCCGATGTACCTACAAATAAATTTTTGATGCGTGGTGGATCTGATAGAAAAGATCGTGGTAAGTATTCTTACAACTTAATTAATAATCATTAAAAATTAGTTGACAATTGCATATAATATTCCTTAGATGATAATCGTAATAGAGACAGGAGAGGAAATAAAGACAGATATAGTGGAAGAAGAGACTGGGATGGTTATAGCAGAAGAGATCGAGGGCCAGCGATGACCAAAAGTGGGAGGGTCATTAAAGGTCGTGGAGTTTTTGTAAGTTAATCTTTTAAAATCATATGAATAAAATTATTTCATCATATTTAAGATTCTAAATATTCTAATAATTTTTGTATAAAATTATAAAAATAATTACGATCATTACTACGTTAAAACGTAATTCCATTTGTTCATCATTGTCTGTCCCGTTTTTGTGTAGAGGTTTAGAACTCCATCGAGAAGCCGTTCAAGGAGCGTAACGCCAATTCATTGGAAAAAGGAAGAAGCTCGCGTTATCAAACTATCAGAGTATGAGAAAAAGGAGGCCACTCGTAAACAGAAGGAAGAGAGAAAAGCAGATTCCGCCCCGCCCGAATCGCGCAGTCCACTTAACAATAATGAGGAGTCACCACGTCGTGACAACAATTACAAATCTAAAGATATCGACTATAATGCTCTCGATTATGAAGACAACGCCTCGGACGATGATAATGAAACGCCGAAAAAACAGGTCCCCAGTCTAGTCCAGTACCCCCTGCCGGGAAGTTTTAAACCACCGGAAAAACCTTCTGAAGATGGAAAGGACTCCAAAGAAGAGAAGGAGAACATCGAGGTAGAAGACAACATACCAAATAAGCGATCTGAAGTTCTAGCGATGGCACTGGGTGTTCAGATCAAGACCGGTTCGGATCCACCGACCGGGGAGATAACAATAAGTGGTTACGATAAGAAAAATAAGGCCAAGGTGATGGACGAGGATAAGAAGAAGAGAGATCAGGAATTGACCGCTAGGTTGCTGAAGATGGCTGGGCAGAATGAGCAGCCGCAGCAGCAGAAGGAGGCGAGTAAGAGGAACAAGTTTGATACAGAGAAGCCGGATAATAAGACGGATAGGTTTAGGAATGGGAGGAATCGGGAGTTCGACCGGAAGCGAGAAAATAGGGACAGACGGGGTGACGTGAGGAGAATGCACGATCGGCCTCACAGGCGGGAAATGGAACGTTACCGACCGAGACGTAGGTCACCAATTAAAAGATCCAGATCTAGAGAAAGAAGGAGGTAAAATAAATAAATTGCAACTACTGTTTTGTTGTATTCTTACTAACTATAAAAGTATTACAATTTTTATCTTTTTAAGGTCTCGCGGTATGGGTTCTAGGTCCAGAAGATCGAGATCTCGAGATAGGAGAGATAGACGAAAGTCCCGATCACCTAGTGAAGACAGAAGGAAGAGGAAGCACTCGAGTGATAAGCAAGAGAAGGCCAAGGAGCCTGAGAAGAAGGAGGAGACAGAGGCTGAGAAATTCAAGAGACGCGCCGAGCAGATTTTGCTTCTGAAGAAGAAAATGGAGCTCGAATTGTTAGAAATCAAGAAGAAGAAGGAGGAAGAAGATAGACTGGTAAATGCTACGTAATAGTATTTATTTGATTTTAAATACATTTTATTTATGTTACAGTTACTGCTAGAAAAACAACGTAAAGCTTTTAAGATTTTAAATACATTTTATTTATATTACAGTTACTGCTAGAAAAACAACGTAAAGCTAAAGAAGAAGCAGAAATGTTGGAGAAGGCGAAAAAAGTCAAACGGGACGCTTTGGAGAAGGAAAAACTCTTACAGACTGTAAAAGCTTTGCAAGAACTGGACAAAAAAGACCCAATCAAGAGAAAGCCTGCAAGGAGTTCAAGTTCGAGCAGCTCAAGCAGTTACAGCAGTAGCTCAAGCAACCGATCCAGAAGGTTTGTTAAAATAAAAACTATTATATTTGTAGTAACAATTAACTTACAAATATTTTCTGGTGTTAGTAAAGTACTTAGGATTTTAGTAATAATAAGTATAGCTTGTAATATTATTTATTTACCAGGAATTAAAAGTGTACTTGTTATTTTAGAAGACGATCAACGTCACGACGCCGCCGGAGGTCGTCCAGCAGCAGTGATTCTAGCAGGCATAGGTCGAGGAACAGGAGTTCATCCCGTAGAGACCGCCGGCGATAATACCTTCTATTACAAATTCTATTACGATTTTTATTATTTCACCCTGTCTATTGTGCAACACAGAATAATTTCAAAATGGAACATTTGCAACCTAAATGTTTTAGTACAGAAAACTCTAGCATGACGGTATTTTCTGAGAATATATTATATGATTAACGTTTCTGTGTAAACACTTTCCTTTCAATCATCCAATTTCCTATTTTCTTTTTTTTTTTTGTTAAATTAACTAGGTTAAAAATATTTAATAAAACGATAATAATTATTCATTTATTTTTTCATTTTATCTTCACAAATTGATAACCTTTTATTCTCTTTATAGTTTTAATTTTCTTTTGGTTAATATTTGATTTATAGAAAGGGGACAGGAGTACACTTAATCAATTCAACTTTACATTAAGGACGATTTTTTTACTTTCTATTTACATAATGTAAGTTAAAGTTCCCATTACTTTTCGTTATTTTAAAGAACTTTTTAAATATCTATCATTTGAAAATGTGTTAAGAGCTGAGGATTTACTAATAAACAGTTGAAGTCTTTACCAACACCAACGAAAAATAGCTTAATTAAATTTTTAACAGTTGGTATTATATAAAAAATTAAAGAAACGAAGAATTTGCTGAAAATGTCGTTATTAATTAATAATATTTATAAACAAAATTTTGTGGAATCTAATAAGAAAACAAATTTAATAAATTGTCGAATTTAGAGTAATAAGTTAATGATGTATTAATAGGTCAATTATCCGAACCGCTGTACAAAATGAATCACAACAGTATAGCCAACATTAATAACATTAAAGTTTCTCATCCTTAGACCATATAAGCTTATATGGTCTAAGTTCTCATCCCTCCAAACTCTATCTTTAAATTTTGTATTTTGACCTGTGTAAAACGTACTTGTTAAAACACCAATATTAAATAAATAAATTTTGCATAAAACTTTTGTAATTTTGTCAGTTTTGCCTCAAACAACTTTCAGATATTTTTATTTACCTTAATATTGCGTATTAATAAACAGTAAACTAAAACACTTACTGAGTAAATATTTTAATTTAGTATTTATATCAAGAACTACTACCTAATTGCATATTAATATTTATTATTACAATTCGAATCTAAAGTTTTTTTGTAAATCATCAAAGTATTACACAAGCTTCAATGATTTTAGAGTAGATAGTGAATAGGTCAATTATTCGAATTCACGCCTTTTATAATAATTCTCATCAGTGCAGCCAACATGAATAAGATTAAACTTTAATTTCCTTGTATACGTTATCTATGAATATGACGTTTTGACAAGCGTTAGCTGTCAAAACAAAACAAAATTACAGTGATTACAAAATTGCTAATTGCTCCACTTCGACACCGATGATGAAGTAAGTTAGATATATATTTACTGTATCTATCCGTTTAAAATTAAAAAGTAAATCTTCTCTCCCTATTTTTTAACTGATAACAGCTATTGCATTCTGGTGAACAAATGACTGATAGTCATTTAAGCGTAGAATGTGTTAATGCTGAAGGGGCCCTTTTACCACTATAGAATTGTTTTTACTTCAGCGGAGCTTAATAATAGCTTCATTAAACCACATATTGTAAACATACAATTTCAACATAATTCGTTATGATTAAACGTTAACAGTTGTTTTGTTTACAGTCAAAGTTTACTTTATAATATTGTTTTATATTAACTATGAAAATTAATTACTGGAAGAAATTAGGCATTAAATTATTCTTATTATAATTATATAAAATATAGTGTTAAGTTTATATGAATTAAAATAAAATATATATATAATATTATATTTCAAATGAAATATAAATATAAAATTTATATTTTAGATAAATTAATAAAATTATAAAAAATCATATTTACTTCATTTCATAGTATCAAGAATTAATTCTTGTTATGTACGTAACGAAGAAAATAATTTATTTTCTTTCCTTTTATGGTTTCTTATAAAAGTCACTATTTTTCTTATCCCATAGATACAGGACTTTAATATAGACCAGTAACTTTAACTTGCACAATATATTAAAAGACATAATTTAAACTAATAATTTTAAATATTATATTATCTTATAAGAATCTTAATAAGACTCCAATTATAGGTTAAGTCCCAAATTTAAAGTTGTAAATTGTTTCTAATTTTAGTCTAGTTATATTTTTAATGCCTCCAAAATTCGAACAAATTTTTGTTTAATACCAGTCAGTTTTTCTTCCTTTTAATAACCTCTTATCATAAAAAAACTAAAATAGTAAAAGAAAGAGAACTCTTTTTGTCAAGATTAAGTTTAAAATCCTTATTTAATTCAATTAATTTATTATTATTTTTAATCTAATAATTATTACAGATCAAAATCCTCGAATAAAAAATGGATAATCTCATAAACATACACGAAAATCTGGAATGGGCAGACCACACAAACAATTCCTGGGCTGCGAAAGACACGGACAGCCTATCCTCACGAGATGTAGTCCAGAGCATGTACGAGAATCTGCTGACCAACAAGGAGATCAAGCAAGTGCCAGAACAAGTCATCACCTATAACGATATACAAATACTTCCTGACTTTCAATATGACCTGCCCCACCAATCCGATCTCGAACAGTACGTCATGTCCCTACTGTCTAACCAACTGGATCTGGCCGGAAATGTTTGTTCCTCTACCCCGTTTGCAGTCATTTTCAAACAGAGATTAATTATACTGAAACGAATTTACCATGCTCTAGTCTCAAGATATCATGAAAAGGATAAAGTTAAAACTGTAAATACTTCATTATCCCCAACATTAAACCAACCTGATTCAGTAACAGGTTCTCAGGCTTTACTGGAAATCGGTGTACAGTCAGGCTTAAGTTTTCTGTTTGCTTTATTAAGGCAAAATTGGTTAGACAGCTCTATGCTTGGGGTTCAGCCATTATGCAATCCAGTGTTGAGAACTGCAAAAGATACCATAGAAATGTTTCCTCCACTAACACTCTCAAATGAAGCTCAGTTGACAAGCCTTGGAATCAATTGTTTACAACAAGTATCCACGTTTTTGAAAGAAGTTGTGTTGCAGAACTCGGGTGCTGATTTAGTGGGTAGAACACTAGCCTCTGAACTGTTATTACGGTTGTCTCTACAAAGAGGCTCTTTACGTTATTTACTCGAATGGATTGAAATGGCTTTTGATGCAAGTTGTTTAAGTACTGAAAATGGTGAAATTAAGAGTAAGAAGTTTAATTTAACATTACATAATTCGGAGAAGGAAAAGTCTCAAATGTTTGAGGAAGATGATAATAAAATTACACTATATGAGGGAGGATATAAGTTAATGGAACGATTAGTGGATATGGCAATTGATTATGGTGGTGCGCATTTGACGGGTGGAAGTAATGGGAACCAGTCGGGTTCAGGTAATTTGGAAAATTGTGATGTTTTTGTTTGGGGGAGTAATTCATCACATCAGTTAGCCGAGGGTACATTGGAGAAGATTGAAGTTCCTATTAAGTCAAAAATTTTTCAACAAGTACAACAGGTAAATAATTTGTTAATTGGTTTCTTGATTAGTTGGTAATAAAATTATAATAATATTTAGGTTGAGGCTGGACAGTATTGTACATTTATAATACATTGGGATGGGAAAGTCAGTGCCTGTGGTAAAGGAAGTTATGGGAGGTTAGGTCTCGGTGATTCAGCCAATCAAAACGTTCCAAAAAGAGTATTATTGGATAATGTTATAAAAAAAGTTTCAAGTTCGAAAGGTAGTGATGGACACACGTTGGCACTTACAGAAGATGGTTTGGTGTATAGTTGGGGTGATGGGGATTATGGGAAACTGGGTCATGGAACTTGCTCTACCCACAAACAGCCTAAGCTGATAGGTGGACCATTTGAGGATAAGATTATTAAAACCATTCATGCAGGTAATTGTACTCATTAATATACATATAAATACATATCTCCTCAAAAAACTACATAACATTTTCTTCTTAACCCTTTAACTACGAGTGTCCTCAATAGACGACCAATCAAAACTTTCGTGAGACACGGCTGTCGTCAATAAGCAATTTAGTGAATTATGTTGAGATACTGGTGTTTTGTATTAACCATTCTATTTATTTTGATTTGTTATCTTGGAACTTTTATTATTACTGTATGCGTACACCGGGTTTGATAGTGATGAAGAAACTGATGCAGGTTTTATGAATATATTTCTGTAGTTAAAGGGTTAATTATGTTGTACACATAGAGTAATCACCCTGTATTTTTTTTTAAATCTTTCTACAGGTTATAGACATAGTGCTGCTGTAACAGAAGATGGATATTTATATACGTGGGGTGAAGGGGATCATGGGAGATTAGGTCATGGTGATATAAATGGTAGACATGTTCCTACCCTGGTGAGGGATTTAAATAATGTTGGGTCGGTAGCGTGTGGAAGTGCACACACTCTAGTAGTGTCTAAAGATGGAAAAACAGTTTGGTCATTCGGAAGTGGAGATAGTGGTAGACTTGGTCATGGAACTATTGCTAAAGTGTTTCGCCCTAAAGTCATCGAAGGTTTGCAAGGTTTAGTCATTAGAAAGGTTTGTGCTGGGGCACTGTTTTCTATGGCTTTAACAAAAAGTGGAGAGGTTAGTTTTAAACTTTTTTTATAAATGTTGTATTCATTTATTTATTTATAGGTTTACACTTGGGGTTGTGGTGCTGTTGGACTGGGATCTAATGACACCATAATTTTTACCCCCACCCTTGTAACTGATCTATGTTCCAACAGAATAGTCGATATAGCAGCAGGGGATAGTCACTGTTTGGCTTTGACAGATGAGTGTGAGGTGTTTGCATGGGGTACTAACACAATGGGACAATGTGGTCAAGGTCATACCAATGGCCCCATAACAAGGCCTCATAAGATAGTTGGTCTCTCTGGATCACCAATTCGACAAATCAGTGCAGGTAAAAACAAATAATTAGATTTAAATATATGTACTCTATTATAATTTTATGAAGGTACATCACATTCCATTGCTTGGACGACTGTGCCATTAGAAAATCAGCAGATAACAAAGCATAAGCCTTTTTGTCTGGATCTGCATGAAAGAACGTTTGAACTGTTGAAGAATTTTCTGGAGAAATATACAGTGAGTTTTTATGACGAAGTGCCCCCTCCTCCATTCAAGACTGCGCACGAACATCACAGATTCGTGCACTTGTGCCTGAAATTATTTTTTACACATTTAAACCTTTGCATTAACGGCGGGATCAGCAAGTCCGTCTTGGGGGTCCACGCCAAAAGCCTGCGGACCATGCTTTTTAGGTAAATATACATTACATTAGTGAAACCATTAATATACTTAATAATTAATACTTATTTAAAAGCTTTTTGATTCATTCATGTATAAACTAATCATTTCATTTCATTTAAAATCCAAAAATGTAGTTTTTTTTCTGCTTATATTTCCAGACTAATCGACACTAAAACGCCTCCAGACATCGACGCTAAAGTGCGCGACGTCCTTTGTGTAGGCGCGTCGTTATTACTGCCAGATCTCAAAGAGCGAATGGAGCTTCTGAACGAACAATTGCCTCACGGCGACCATCTCTCGCAAGGGCAACAAATGCTGCTTGGAATTATTTTACACAGCCTTGAGGAACCCGCTCATGTCGCCGCTTTGCTGGGCTACAGCTGCATTCCAGAAAAATTAGAAAGCAAAAATTTCTATCTGACTGAAATTTTAATGGATACTTTACTGAAAACATTTAGTTTACACACGGTAAGATGATAATTTACAACAACATAATCTATGCTGTTAATAAAGCTCTTAGACTAAGGATAAATATATCAATTTAAGCTAATCTAAGAGTTGATTTATATTAATAAGATCAAAGTAGATTGAAACTGGTCTGTTGTTGATAGAGAAACGATAACATAAAATAGATATAGTCTATTACATATAGTTCGTTCAATTTGCATAAGCTACTGAAGGGTATTATCAAATATTATTATGTAAAATGTATTACAAATAGAAATTATTAAGGTGACATCTATTGTCTAAAGTGTTGCATTAATTTCCCTTAATTCAGTGGATAACCACTGATAGTTATAGGGAACAGTCAACAGCAACATTACAATACATTTAATTCTTTCACGTAATTAAAAGATTTATTAAGGTTATTGAGATATTAAGATCTAATCTTTATTCTTAACATAAATTATAAAGTAACCTAGGCATTGTAACAAAAATGTCCACCCAATATTTTGATTTAGTTCTATATTATGCTGATATAACTTATGATTTAAATATTTTAAAACCTATATTATTTCCTATTTTAGAATGATACTTTACAAAGCATAATAGTTCACATAGAGAGCAATGATAAATCGAAATGGACGAGTGTTACTTCTAAACGAACGATGTACCTGCGTAAACTCCTCTCCTCCCTTCAAAACCACCTGCTGGCCGACTCCATAGTTACAAAGACCTCATGCAATATTGACTTTGCCATTCTCAAAAAGCACCTGGCCAGTTTGTTCCCCGTGGCGGCCGACATTTTGAAGAAGGCCGCCGATATTTTGGAGAAATACTCCACTAGTTTTGATATGCTGTACAATGTGCTACTGGACTCAGTGGCTGGCGCCATCCTATTAAAGATTCTTAATTCGCTACTGCTGATACCGAGTTCTTACATGAAGGATATGCTACCGGCATTACTCTCCCTACTCGAAGCTCTAGATAGGCTGAACAGATTATTACCAATTGATGTTATTAACGATATCGACTTCATGGCATCAGGTAAATAAAAATATTAATGCTTATTTTGTATGAAAAAATTATATTTAATTATATTTAGGTTCTGCAACCCCTACATTAACACAACTAACAGACCAAGCCTGGGTCTGGTTAACTGACCTAGAAAAAACGTGTTCACTCCTAATTGGACAATGTTTAGGTGGGATCCTAATCGGCGAGCCTTTAACAAAGGCAGAGATTTACACATGTAAATGGTTGCTAAATCCAATCCTCAGTAATGGTATTAATAATGAGGAAATCGATCTTGAAACAATCTCACAAATTTCTTATTTAGTCATGTCCAATTTACATGATCAGGTTTTTACTCTCATATCCAATTTTAGTCCGAAAAATCACGAGTATTGTAAACTAGCATTAAAACTACCGATGCAATATGATGAAGCCTGTGCTGTCGATAATATGGGCTTTAATGAAGAGAATGATTTTTACAGTGGAATGATTGAGTCCGCCGGAATTGAACCTTGGTATATTGATGATGATAAGGATAGCCAATTATTGGATATTATAGTGAGATGCTTCTTGATCACCTGTCTAAAACACACTGGACTAATTACCATGTCTACTAATAATAGTTTGGTACTTGAAATTTATAAATTCGCTCTGAATTTAAGGCAAAAATTACTTAATTCTATTTGTAATATTAAATATAACGATAATGAAACTATTGAGGATAATGAGGAATCCAAAGAGACAGCCGTGGAGGAAGATAAAGGTGCTTTTGATAGTTTTAATAATGGGGATTATAAAATTTTTCATTACTGTAAACAACTGTTGTGTAGGTGTTTATATATGCTACTTTGTATTGAAGGTGAGTTTAATATTATTATTATCACTCATTTTTTTATAATTAATTTATTTTAAGCGCTTGACATGAGTGTAAAAGAAATGCAAAGCAACTCGGAAGAAGATATAAAACCTGAACAATATTATATAGATTCTTACAAAGTTATTGAATCTAATGCAAATGATTATTTACGAAAAATATGTGGGTATATCCTAAATTTCGTTTGTAATGAACCTGCTGAAAAACAACTATTAAATAACAAAGGTGATTTCACCAATGGGTGGTGTACGGATTTACCGACATTAAGCTCTGCGTTAGTGGTTCAAAAAGAACGGGCTAATGACCGATTGAATAGTTTGACGCTAATTTACGAACTACTACTGAAATCACAATCAGATCCTAGCATTACAGTGCATAACTGTATCCACCAGCAGTTATTAGCAGGATGTTTCGGGCTTTGCAATACCAGATCCGATGACTCTTGTACTCAATTACATCATTATTTAGAGGGAATCAATGCTTCCCCGATGAAAACACAAGAAACTATTAGGGAAGTAGTGCACAGTATTTACAACCTCTTAATAATTTCTTTGGAGAAAAATTGTGAGAATGTGCAAAATAAACATTTGCAACTTTTAACTATATTTGCATTAAGCACAAAATACCAACCAAATGATTTATCACTAGTTATTGGATGCAATTTGCTGACCATATTAATGCAAATGTTTAACTATATGATTGTGCCTAATCATATTATAAGTAAATCACAGATGCTAAATGTTGCTACATTACGCCTCACTCACATCATCACTATGTCATGTTGTATACACGCTAAAAAGATCGAGGTGTCAACAGTGGATTCTGTTGTCGAGAAATTGTACTCTCTATTCCATAATATCATACAGAGTAAACCAGTTTATGAAAATATTAAGGTGCAAAATATTTATATTAGATTGAAGAATAATTACGATCGGATTTTGGGAGATTTTCTGGTATTTTTAAGAATCATTGCTTCAAATAATATTATGCAGAAGTCGTTAGGAAAGAAGAAGTGGATTGATGGATTATTATCGGTGTTAAGTAGTGATGATGCTCATTTAGAGTTAAAGTTGAATATGTATGGACTGCGTCCAAAATTATTAGCCAAGCAAATATTACAGATTATATTGCCGGTATTAAAGGTTAAACATATTGATAAGGCAGAGAGAGTGAGAATTGTGCAAATTCTTTTTAAGCAGTTATCTTTTGAAATTTGGGGTATTATTGATGTACTTCAGGAGGAGAACAATTTTAAAGAGGTGGATCAAGGAGAATGTAATGAGGAATTGCTGTAAGTGTTTTTGATTTTAGAAATAATAGAATAAAGTATTAATATTTAAAAAATAAAACACCGAGGTAGAGAATTTATGCTGAAACAATTTTCCTAGTATTTTGATATCTAAAAATTTCCATATATTCTCAACCACAGTGTTTCATTTACAATATGTATATATATATATATATATATATATATATATATATAATAGAATTTCGCTACATAGAAGCCTTATTAATCTAATATGACTAATTTTAGAATGAAAGAAAATATGCAAGAAGATAATGTAGTAATTGAAGATTTTGGTTTTGACCCAGAAAAATGCACAAACTGCTTTATAGAAAGTAATTTAACTCTAGTCCACGGTCCCGGAGGTCGTGGCTATGGACTAGGCTTGAGCGTGATGAAAACAGGTTGTTACCAATGGAAGATATTGATAGTGAAAGAAAATAAAGGGAATGAGGGTACTTGCATAGGTGTTGCACGTTACCCAATACAAGACTGCAGCCACAGAAATACTAGGGATATGTGGCTATACAGGGCTTACAGTGGTAGTCTATACCACAATGGTGAATGTGATTTGTGTTTAGAGAGTTACACACAGGGTGATTATATAACGGTCGTACTGGATATGGATGCGAAGACTTTGAGTTTTGGTAAAAACGGCGAGGAGCCTAAAGTCGCATTTGAGAACATTGAAGGCACTGAATTGTATCCTTGCGTTATGTTTTACAGCACGAATCCAGGAGAGAAGGTTAAAATAACGGACATGCAAGTGAGTAAATTATTAAGCAATACAATTTCCATTGATGTAAAAAAATGTTTTATAAAGAATATGATTATATAGTATAAGTCTCTGTAAAAATGTTGTAATGTCACTCGATGATTCCTTATTGAGTGGAACGCTTTAGTGGGTTAGTATCAAGATTGATAGACCGCGTTCTAATCAAATATTGAGTCTAGTAAAGAAGATAAATGAGTTTTCTTCACCTTTGGATGGAATATCTCAAAATAGCTTTTATAAATAAAAAATTTAAATAGGTAACAATTGATTTTTCATTAGAAAAAATCTAAAAAGGAACATTAATTTTTTTTAAAACATTAGAAAAAATAAACGATTGATTTTTTTTAACAGTTGAAACATTTGACTTCTTTTTATGTCAGTTAAAAAAAGAATTTGGAGTTATAATTGATTTTATTGACAGTTGAAAAAAAACAATTAAAAGTCAAATTTTCAACAAAAAAATCTCAAGTGATTTTTATTTGACAATTGAAAAAATTAAAATTTAGAATTTACATACAAAATATGTGAAAATTTCTAAATTTCCCAGGAAAATAAACAAAACCAAAAACAACAATAAAAGAAGCATTTGTTTTTTTAAAACAGTTGAAAAAAAATATTGAAAGTTAATGTGTCCCCACAAGAAATATTAATTTAATAAGAAACAATTTATATTTTTAAGTAAGTTAAAATTCACATAGAAAATATTTGAATAATTCCAACAAAAAAAGATCAAAACAACAATAAAGAAGCATAGTTAAAAGATAATTTAAAATACGTATATAATAAGGTTTTAAAATTTTATAATAGTTATTTAAGGTACAAGTGTAAAAAGTGATGCTTTATTGCACGAACTGGCGTTTAAAGGATTTTAAAGAATATATTCTTATGAGTAATATTTTAATGTCATTTCAATAACTCAATTTATGAAAACATATTTTACCCGAAGTGCACTAATGAAAGCGTTACTTAGCAACCAGTAAACAAGTTGCACAAATGTCGGCCGCCATTATTATTTATGGAAAAAATGTTCGCTTTATTGTAATCGCTTCGACTTGCATTAAATGAAATCTTCAGAGTTCTTAAATCTGCCATTTGGTTTGTATTATATATTTTATTTATAGTTTATTAGTTATTTGTATCAATTAATAAAAAATTAAGTTTTTCGTCGAAATATATTCATCTGTCAAATTTGACACTTCTGTGCAATAAAAACAGTTTGACATTACCGTGCAATAAAAACGTAAAAAAGCACTAGTGCTTTAAAAACCCACTTTTACAATGAAAAATGATGCAAAAAGCGTCTACTTTCTGTACGATCGTAGATAAATACTATAAAAGCTCTGAAAAGAAAGATGAGTTTTTTAAAACGATTGAAAAAGACAATTGATAGTTCAGTACAATTTAGAATTTAATAGAAACACATTTTAAAACTAATTTCCCACTCCAAAAATAAAATTCATTTTTTAAACAATTGAAAAAAGCAATTATAAAAACACTTTAAAATATTTGAAAATTATTTAAAACAACTAACATTTTATAATAATATATTTCATAATTTCAAAAAATCTTATAAGAAATAACATATTTCATAATTTCAAAAAATCTTATAAGAAAGATAAATGATTTATACCAAAATATAAAATTTAAATATGTGTTTAGGTAAATGGACATCAAAGGGCTTATCAAACTGGAGAACCCAATTTAGCCCCAATGCCTGCTGTACTTTCAGAATCTTTGGTTTCATTAATTAGGAAACTACATAATTCAAACACTTGGGTTGATGAAGTAAGCAATAATTAGTGTTAAAAGTGAATTCTTTAAATTACCATTTTTTAATTTATTATATAGATTAATGAAGCTCTAATTCGTGGTTTGAATGACATCAAGCTGTATTTTCCTATAAAAAATGTCTCTGTCACAGAAAAGAATTCTGATAGTGAAATGGATTGTTTCGAAGGGATCAACATTGAGAAGCTTTGTGCGAATGTTTGGGCTGCTTTAATCACAATTGGAGGTATAAAATACATTCAAAACCTTTAAGAACTTTTTGATAAATCTTACACTAACATCATTAATATTTCATCAATTTTGATTTAATAGAAAAACAAATATTTTAGGATTAGATCGAGGCCTTCGCATGGGTGGAATATGTAAATTAAAATCCAATGGTAAACGGGGAATAATACTAGGAGTTACAAGAAAAGGAATCCCTATTAAAGTACAATGGGAACCTGATGGAGAAATTAGTGATATCACTTCTGTAACATCTTTAGATTTCGTAGAACCTGTACCATTTAACACCTATAGACTCGCAGGTAAATAAAATCTGGTTTGGTTTTAGTAATTATAATAATAATAATTAAAATATTTTTATTATCTAGGATTAACTCCTGAAATACTTAAGCACATTGCGAGGCTAAGTGGAATTACCGATGAAATCACTCTTCCTAATATATATCTGAGCAAAGAAGAAGAGGAGCTTTTAAGTCCTGCTAATTTAATAGAGAGGAAGCAACAACCGTGGAGATCGAGTTCGGATTCAAAAATAATGAACGAATCGAAAATGGATCCGGGCAAACCTCTCGTGAGGACAATGGAATCTCTCACCAACGAAATGGTTTCCAGCATCATGGGGGAGGTAAAAAGAATAAGCACGGAAAAAATGACGGTGACTCAAAGCGACACTACACTCGATGACTTGGAAGTGAAAAAAATTAACGAACTTCGTAAGCAAGAAGCCAAATTACTTCAACAAAAGCTTTTAGATATAGAAACTAACGTGATGAAGATGGGTTATTTACAATTTGCCGCATTTAAATGTTTGAGTTCTCTACTGGTGTCCAGCAATTTTTCAGAGTTGTTTTTGATTAGCAATAATTACCTGTTGAACGATACAAAGGAGAACCAGGATATGAGGGAGGTAATAAAGTTTGTGATGAAAAACATCGTGGAGAAGAGTACGGACCAGTGCAAACTAAAGAATATCGTCAGTGTTGATGAACTAGAAAGGGCCCAGACGATTCTCCATTCGAATTATATTAAGTGTCGTACGAACGGGTTGTATAAGGATTTTAGAGAGGGTGGCGATAAAAAGGTTATTGGGAAAATGAAGAAGAAGCCGTTGTGTGCTAGTGGTAGTGTGGGTACTTTTAGGCCACCCACTTCTTTACCTTTGCCCTTGACAAGGTCGATCTTTTCTGATTCTAGCACTCCAAGAGGTAAGAATAAATTTGAATGAAATAAAGGGATAATTTAATATGCTACAATTAGACAATTATTAAATGGATGTTTTTCTGTATATTTAGTGTATTGTTCGACACCAAGTCAATCAAGGAGGTTGACTATATTTGACTCTGATTTTCATGATGGATGGAACCCTGTAAGAAGATCAAATACACCTCCAATACCGCCTGTAGTTGCGCCATTACTGGAGATGGGCTTTCCTTTGAGGCATATTTTAGTGGCGATTTTCGAAACTAAATGCTCTGGTGAAGTTAGCGCACACACTATCAACATGTTAGCTACGTGGATGATAGAACATCCATCATTAGACACGTGTGTTGAAGATGAAGCGGCTGGAAGGAATTTAGGAACAGAAGACAATGTACATACTACGAGGGGATCATTTAATGTACCAAAACTGTTCAGACCTATGGCTTTAGAATCTTTTGAATCATTTCTACAGGTATGTGCATAACTAAATTATACAAATTTAATAATAAAGTGTTTATTTGGTATCATTATAAATATTTCTATTCATTGTTTTCATTTTCACTATTATTGTTATAATTGTACCTTTTCTCAGTTTCATGTAATTTTTTGTGGTTATCAACTCAATTAGGAAAATCTAGTGCAATGCTTTAGGTGTTAGATAGATACATATTGAGAAATATATATATTTTTTTAAAGGGTTGTGAGGCATCAGGAAGTTCGGCAGAATCTGATGTTGTATATCGAAGAGGTAGTTTAGGTCCTAGAAGAAGGGCTTGTTCTGATATAAGAGGTTATTTGACAGAAAGAAATATCCTGGACAGGAATCGAGATAGAGACAGGTTGCATACTCGTGCTGAAGTCCCACCACCGGTTAGAAATCCTTTGAATCCAACACCTTCAGATGATATTCAAATCCCGCACACTGTTCCATCATCACAGGTTGTATTTATGCTCAATTTGTATTTATCATAAATATATTTCAATCTGAATCATTTCGCAGAATGAGGAACCATGTTCATGTGCAGCCTGTGAGGAGAAGGCTTTATTTGCTTTGGAAAATGTTAGGTATTCGATTAACACCAGTGGCTGTGGTATGAAGATTAAGAATGGTATATGTGGGAGACCTAATAAAGAAAAGGGTAAATAATTAATTTAAAAATATGTCAACAGATATGAGAATATATCGTTAACTCAGCTTTTTTTACTGATGAAACATTCCGCTTTTATTAAAGTTTTATGGAAAAATTTAGATCCATAACTTTTATCCAGTAGGTTTGTAATATTTTTCACAGAGGGCGTTTTTATTGGTGTCAAAATTAATTAGATTATTTGAACACATATGAAAATATATCGTTCATTTCATATACTAAACTCAGCCTCGGAATTTACACACTCTCAGAAACATTTTTCTACTTGATGCGCCTATTATAGAAAAAATTCTTAAATCCATAACTTTTATCTCATAGGATTTTGTTGTAGGTTTCTTTATTGGATATTGTGAAGACTGCAAAACTACGGACAATGATTTAAAAAATTACTACCTTCACATGTTAGCACCAGACATTGTTTATGATGAAAATGGTAAGTTAAGAAAGTCTGTACTGTATTTAAGTAATCACATAAATTTTTAATTATAGATCGTACAGAAGCAGATACAGCAGCAATGAAATTAACATCATTACTAGACTTTGAAGATATTGATAAAGTCAAATCCTTCCTAGGCCTTACAGATAATTACTTCAACCCTGCACCGATTCCCTTCAAAGATCCCGATTCCTTGGGCAGTTCAATAGTCCCGACAGTCGATTACGAATCCAACCGCCAAAAAGAGTACAAGCAGAAACACTTAGGTTCACAAGCAGGTGTCCTCAATTATCCGCAAGATCGAATCGCCGCTTACAAATACCTAACGAAAACCATTCACATCCTTCTCTCTAGAAACATAGTATTGAACATACTATCGCTACTTTCGAGGAGTTCAAACTCTGTCAACATCATCAAAAGCTTGGATATCATTGGTTTATCTGATATTAGAAAAGTTGTAAGATTAATGACCTTAACATCAATGAACAGAATCGAAATAGGCAACGCACAAAACCAGTGTGATATTGCGAATATACCGATTAACTTAAATAAAGGATTCTCTCAGTTATCAATGCAGATTCCTGTAACGGAAAGTAATTGTTTGGATAACTTGAGTGTCGCTATTGCCGCGCTGGCACAGAATGATGTTGAGTCTTCAAAGATGGTGGTGAATATGTGCACAAAGGATTTGATCATGTCGGCGTTTAAATTGAATAAGTGTGGATTTTCAGTGACTCAAGCATTAGTTTCAATATTATCAACACACGGTGGTTGCTCTTTGCTTGATATACCTAAAGAGGAAGTGGCGTCAACACCACTTGGAAATTCTTATAATCATGGGTCTTTAACGTTAATTAATGCTTTATCTGCATATGTTTTGTCACAGAAGGTTTCCCATGAAAACCGTCAATGGGCTTCACAGCAATTATTTAAATGTGTAGCAACTAGGATTAGAACTTTTTCAGGACCAACGTCTGAACAAGTAAATTACGCCGATTTATGTGGATACTTACAAGAACGCGAAGTATTTTACCTGGAAGGGCACGATAATAGAGTTAGTTGTCTAGCATTTAACACCATTAACGGTTTACTGGCTTCGTCTGGATACGATGGAACCGTCCGTATTTGGGCTTTTGATAGGAAACCGCACCCTTATTTAGAGTACGCTATGGGTTTTGCCTACCTAGATTACACTCTTGTTTTCCATGAATCAATTGATGTTTACGGTTGTGAGCTGCAAGATAAATTGATTAGGGAGTTGAAATGGTCACCCAAGGGTGATTACATAGCGGCCTCTATGGGGAGTATTATTAATATTTGGCCGATTCCTATGATGAGCCAAGAACAAGAAGGATACCGAGAGTGGTATATTGAGGATTTGCACGAGCTGGTCACCTGCATTTCTTGGCCCAAACATAAAAAGGAAGATAGTGATGCTGAGTATTTGTTAGTTGGGAAAATTGATGGTTCTGTTGTTTTAATTACGGTGGAAAAAGAGAAGAAGAAGGTCGAGGTGCTTATTAATTGCTGTTTATGTCACAGTAAGTATTTTTAATATATACGGATATTTTAATGCGCGATTTTAAGATATGATTTATACGTTTATTTTCTATTTCTGTGTAATAAATAAATAGATGAGAAGATTTTGCTTAACTACTAAAATTTAGCTCCGCTTAGAAATTTGCGCGGACAAGAAAATCTTCTTAGTTTATTAATTATCAAACCAATTATTAGTTTAGTTTTTATGATAAGGATCACATCTTATCCCCGTTTCATATAATTAATGATATTTTAATTTTCAGTGGTAAGCCACTTAGACTGGTATCATGAAGACGAAGCATTCACTATCAGCTATTATGATGGTACCATAAAATTAGGACACATCCACCAGAACGCTAATGTAATTACAGAAAAAGCCCATGAGAGTGATATAACTGCTTTGAAATACGGCCCCAAGGGGCAACTTATAGCGACCTCATCATTAGACACGACATGTAAGATATGGAAGGAAAAGGACAACACCTTAATTAATTTGCACACATTAACCCATACGCACGCACCAACTTGCCTGGAATGGTCTCCAATTATTGGCGACTCGAGCACTCCCTATCTTCTAGCAACCGGTACCTCATATGGAAGTGTAAACGTATGGTTACTCCCTGATGGTAATAATAAACAGATCCTGCCGATCCTAGCCATGAGTAAACAAGGACATTCTTACGATCTTGTAACCTGTTTATCAATAGATAAAACCGGAATGTTTTTAGCCAGTGGTAGCTTAAAAGTTCCGAGTGGAGTTGTAAACATATGGTCATTATGCGATCTTACATTAGTATATACACTAACCGGCGCTGGAGGTACGGATGTTAATGGATTACACTGGAATTTAGACAATAAACTATGCATCGCGTTCAACCGCTCGAAAAATCTAGCCCTAGTCGAATACAACAATAAAGATTTTAATGAAAGTCGTTCGTTGTGTGTTGCTAGATCTACGCTTTTAAAAAATGGCATGCGTGGCTTAAAATCTGCACCGTTCTTTAAATCTTTAATCAATCAACTTCCAAAAATCTTACTAGAGCAATATAACGTTGAAAAATTAACTGTACAAACTGGTATACAACTCATGCACAGTGTTTATATGAAGAGTTTAACTTCGCTGGCTTTACTCTTAAATCTTAGCCCTGTCATATGTTATAGACCCAAGTCCGCAAATTTTATTAACAAAGATATGAATCCTGATACTCAATGGTTGGACACGTTTGCAATTGCTACGCAAATGTCAGAATCACTGATAAAGCGGACAGATTTACCTAACAGTCTGATGAAGGATATAGATGACGAGGAGAAGCTGGCCGGTGTACACAACACGTTTTGGAGTGTGAAACAGGATGAACAGATTATGCAATGGGTCAAACAGAGACCGCAAGATTGGCAAATTGGAGGAAAATGTATGGCTTATCTTTGGGGTTCAAATAGAAATGGTCAATTGGCTGAAATTAATGCTAAAACAAGTACGCCTTTAATTGTGGAGTCATTTTCAACAGCTAAAAAAATCGTTTGTGGTCATAATTGCACGTTCGTGATACAAGCTAATGGTACTGTTTTAGCTTGCGGCGAAGGGAGTTATGGAAGGTTGGGTCAAGGAAATTCAGACGATTTACACACCCTTAGTATAATATCAAGTTTGCAAGGTTTTGTGATAACGGATTTAGCAACATCCGTTGGATCAGATGGTCACAGTCTTGCCTTAGCCGAAAGTGGTGAGGTGTTTTCATGGGGTGATGGCGATTACGGTAAATTAGGACATGGGAATAGTGACCGCCAACGGAGACCCAGACAAATCGAAGCGTTACAAAATGAAGAGGTTATTCAGGTGGCTTGCGGATTTAAGCACAGTGCTGTTGTTACAGCGGATGGCAAATTATTTACTTTCGGTAATGGTGATTATGGAAGGTTGGGGTTGGGTTCGACCGCTAATAAAAAGACTCCGGAGCGTGTTATTGCTTTAGAGAACTTCAAGATTGGGCAGGTTTCTTGTGGATTAAACCACACCGCTTGCGTCTCTGTCGATGGCATGAATGTCTGGACATTCGGCGAAGGTGATTTCGGAAAATTAGGTTTAGGCCACACCTCGACAAAATCAACACCGCAATTGGTGGAATGCATGTGTAATATTGGGATTAAAAAGGTGGGATGTGGAACGAATCTGACGATATTTTTAACCAGAGCGGGTAAGGTGTTTGTATCAGGAATAGATCGGATCCACTGGCAGGTGCAGACGTGCATGCGCTCGGATTACAAGCCGCAGGAATTAGTGAAGTTGAATGAATACAGCTTCCAGGATTTCGCCATTGGTACGGAGCACGTTTTATTTTTGACAACTTGTGATAAGGTGATTGCCTGGGGTATGAACGGTGATGATCAACTGGCTATTTCTCATTCGATCGTTTGGGAGCCTGAAGTCATTCCTTCGCTCTCTAATAAAGGAATTAAGCAGATATCAACGGGAAGAACACATAGTGCGGCTTGGACGGCTGAACCGTTACCACAAAGAATTCCAGGTAAAAATAAATATACCTAATTAATTGATTCAATTATAATTTTTAATTTAATATTCCAGGAATTACTCGTTCTTTAACTTTCGGACTTCCAACGGAGGTTCCAATACAGTATGAGCATTTACAAGGGTTATCGATTAAAGCAATACAGGCGCGATTGAAATTCCTCCATAACTTTTCTGATAAGCTTTACTCATGTTGGACCCTTATGCCATTAAGTGTGCAACAAAAGGAATTGCAAATGCCGCCGCTAGAAGGCCTCACTTCACCAAAACTCAGACCGATATTAGCACCTCGTGTCTACACACTACCTTTTGTGCGTTGTATTGGAAAAACTATGGTGCAGGGTAAAAACTATGGTCCTCAGATAACAGTAAGAAGAATCGCTAATAAAGGTATATCAATTATACAGAATTATATGATGACTTTTACTATTTATTTATTAATTTTTAGGCCATAAATTGAAACCGATCTTTTTACAAGTTGCCAAACAAGTGATCGAGATAAAGCCGAATGAATTACGGTTGCCATCTAGGGCTTGGAAGGTGAAACTCGTAGGTGAAGGTGCTGATGATGCTGGTGGAGTATTCGATGATACTATTACTGAAATGTGCCAGGAAATTACGTCAGGATCAGTTCCTTTACTATTGCCTACGCCAAATGCCGTAAATGATGAAGGCTACAATCGTGATAAATATTTATTTAATCCACAGCTTCGTTCTCAGCAGGATATTCTGTGGTTTAAATTTTTAGGTAAGATAAAATTGCTAATATCCTGTATGATGTTGATAACAACCATCTTCAAAATATATTACAATTTAACTCAATGTGCTCTATCGAAATATTTCCCAGATTGTTTATAAAAGGATTAATGTACAAAATGATAAAGTTCTTTGGTAATGAATAATTGAAATGAAAGTAAACAAACTTTCCATTCTGCTAATGGTTTGGTACATTTGATCTTTGGTAGGCTTTTTTTATACATTTCAATTGTTTCAATTCTGGAAAATTTAAAAATTAAATTTTCTGTGTTTTACTGCTAATTGAAATATTGTGTAGATGCCTACCCTTATGAGGAAATGCGAGTCACTAAAAGATGCTGAGAAACAGAAACTTTCCAAAGCTACAGAAAACTGTAGTATGCAGACTCACTATTCATACGCCATCTGTTTCTCAGCATCTTTTTGTGACTCGCATTTCCCCATAAGGTTAGGCATCTATACAATATTTCAGTCAACGGTTTTGGTTTGATAGTGTTTAATTTTTTTTCATAAATTTTAAATATTTCTTTTCCTTTCCATACATTTAAACTGTTTAATAACAATATTGGGTAGCATTTTATTCTTTTTTTTAATTAAATTTTTATAAATTGTCTACGCACCAGTTATATTATATTAATTATTTTTATTTTATTTATAGGAATCTTATTTGGGGTTGCAATACGTACCAGGAAACCCCTAGCGCTGCCAATTGCTCCACTAATATGGAAGTTAATCGTTGGGGATCCAGTTTCCATTGAGGATTTAGAAGAAACTGATTACATGTACGTGCAGAGTTTGAGGAGCATACGTGATATACATCTGTCTGAAGTGACTGAAGAGAATTTCCATGACGTTATACCTTTGGAGTCTTTCGAAGGAAGGAGCTGCACCGGAAAGGTAACATAAGAAAAATTTTACTTTAACTTTTCATAGTTATGAAAAGAAATCTTTAACCTTCCATACTAGTTTGACTCAGAAATTGGTGTCGATATGAATGCCCTCTATGAAACATGTTACGAACCTACACACATATCGCTTTCCATAAAAACTCCCTATTAGCGTTTTAAGAAAATATTTTCCAGGTTCACGATATTTATTGATAATTAAAACATAATGTTCTTTGATAGAACAAAAAATCTAATAAACAATCAAACAATTTGAACAGTTTCGTATATTAGTATACATCTTCAATTTCTATACATGTTTAATAGGTTAAAATTGAGTTTACGACTTACTTTATTTATTTAAACTAAGTTTTAATTTGTTGATTGAAAGCAGTTTATGTAAACTCAAACCGATTTATATCGATAAAAGTTGTGTAAATGTTTTATAGAACACCAATAGAGCGCATGTATAGCCCTAGTGGATTTTTATACTGTGGGTAATCAAATTTAGTATAGAAGGTTAACGGCTTCTTTTATCTTCATCGAAACTACTCAACTCTACAACAAATTAAATATTTTTATAAATTAATGTATACATTAATTTATAGTTGGTGCCAATCGTTCCCGGTGGAAGAAGCATCCCACTGACATTCTCCAATAGGATGCAATATTTTGAGCAAGCAATCAAATTTAGACTAGAAGAGTTCGATCTGCAGATAGCTGCTGTGCGTGAGGGAATGGCGGGAATAATTCCGGTTCCTTTGCTGTCGTTGGTTACGGCTGAACACATGGAACAGCTGGTGTGCGGGATGCCTTATATTTCAATATCTCTTCTTAAGAAAGTTGTCAGGTGAGACACTCGCACGCATTGTTTCATGGTTAATATATCTGTTGTTATTGAAGGTATCGAGAACTTGATGAAAATCATCAACTCGTCCAATGGCTGTGGAATATTTTAGAAAATTTTACCAATGCAGAGCGCGTGCTTTTTATGAGATTCGTGTCCGGGAGGTCAAGACTTCCTGCTAATTTAGCAGATCTCTCACAAAGATTTCAGGTAATAACAGATAAAAAAAGACGAATAGAAATTGCTATCTTGCTTTAGAAATTAAACAAATTAAAATAACAGTGCTATCTCTAAACATCTTGAGAACCCATTCGAGGGTTTCATGAAAATATTTACTAAAGAACTAAATACAAACATCTAAGTCAAAAAATGAAAATATTTCCTACATCCTCGACTTATTTCCAGTGTAAGTACAGTAAGATTTAATTATACAAATAGCACATTAAATATATACAGGACAAACATGAAACAAGTCATAAAATGAATAATTTGCACTACGTTAAACGTTACTTTGAGTTAAAAACTCTTTCGGACTATGCTCTAAAATGAAGGACAGTTATTCATAAGACACTCTTTATTAAGGTATTTTGTTTTGAGTTACGTGAAGATTAATTTAATTAAATGAAACATTAGTCATTCTTTTTTTTCACTGGTTTATTTAAACCGATAACTGTACATTTCATCCACTAAATGGACATTTTCGATAGCTGTACTAAACTCATTGTTGATTGTTAGTTATGGGCGAGTAGATGGAACGCTTCACAATATACTACAGAGATGGCGCTGCTATCAGCAAATTCCTGATCTAAGTTTAGAATATAAAACGACTTTTTTAAACCTTTTAATCTATGTATTTATTTATAATTCTTATATTTTTAAGGTTATGAAAGTGGATAGAGCTATAAACGGACTGCCCACGGCACAGACGTGTTTCTTCCAGCTGCGACTTCCGCCCTACACCAACCAGGAGGTGATGGCCGAACGGTTGCGCTACTCGATCAACAACTGCCGTTGCATCGACATGGACAACTACATGCTGGCCAGGAATACGGACCTGGGGCCCGGTTCCGAGGACGAATACTAGTGCTTCAGCGAAAGTATTACGATTTATTTTTAATATTAAACAGATATCTGTGATTTAAATTATATTTTTAATTGATCATGCTTTGTACGAAAGTCATTCTTATTTATGTGCATCATTCAAGAGGTTTATCATTATGGAGGATCGTTGATTTTTTTTAAATGAAATTATATATTGATTTCTTTATTGGATTTTGTAACAATATAATTGTTCGATTCAAGCGATTGTGTGATAGCTGGCCTTTTTATGAAATCCTTAAAGCATTATTATCCCTAACCTTGTTTACAAAATTCAGCTCAGGAATTTAACAATGATGGCAGCTCCCCCTCTAAACATATTGTGTGTTCCATAGTAACACAACTTTGTCGTTATTAATAATAATAATGGAGACGAGATATTTAGTCACTTGTAATTCTACAAATAGAATGCTAAAACAGATAGTTTCATCATAATGAATTAATGAAACGAAAATAAACGGATTATTGGTTCTGCAATCGGTTTTGTACATTGTACTTGATTGTCGACAAAGTTACAGGACCTTCTTGTAAATATGTTGAACATTCAATAAATCAATGTTTTCATGGAACTTTAATAGAGGGCGGATTCAATAGGTCATGTTTCGGATTGCCCTGTTATCAGCGCAATATTACCATTATTATAAATATTTTATGAAGACGGAGACACAATGACTTTGTGATAAACTTTATGTAAAATTATACGTGATTATAGTTACGACTAACAGCTAGTGTTTTAAGAAATTATGAAATCAAATCTGTTTTTAAAACACTTAATGTTTGATAATAACTATCTGTTAGTCGAAACTGTAGTCACGTGTAATTTTAAATAAAGTCGTAAACCAAAGTCATCATGCCTCCTTCATTACATTCAAGATGTATCACAAAGTAAACGCCTCCACAATTAAACATAAATATCTTACATTTTTATTCCAGTAAACACTTTTACTGTAATTTCAATCATAGACATTGATTTTTTTTAAGGTTAGGATAATGCAAATATGTTAAAGCTATCTATTATTCAACACTTTTCAATATTGTCCTTTAATTATTCATTCTCCTTTAAAACATATTAATTTTAAGATAATTATTAAATATAGCTTAAAATATGCAGTAAAAATCCCACCATAAATGATTAATAACATATTAAACCAAATTTATTAAAATTTCCTTTTAATCTATTGATAGGCTTCGGAATGAACCTTGGAATCCGAATAAATCTTTAGCTGAATTTTTACTGGATTGCCTTTTAGATTCATCAATTTTCCATTTTGTTTCGTCCAAATACAATTCGCGGTTATTCAACACTTTCCCGTACCATTCCTTCTTGATGGCCTCCATGGACACCGGCAATGTCCCTCCATATTCCTCTGGTATAAGTTCTGGCGAAACGTAATCGAAGAGCGTGGTGGAGTTTGGGGAGTGGAAATGAAGCTGCAAGTATAAAATGTTAAGTTTAATAGCGTTTTTATAATATACTTGCCAATTGTGCAACTTCTGACTTCATAAACGGCCTGACCAAAGCCATGCATTTGTCTATGAACGGAGCTATGTTCAACACATGGATTTGCCTTAGTCTAATCGGATGAGACTCCTAAAATATTAATGATATATTGAATCAATAATTTTATAAATTTTAATAAACATCACCTGGCTATAGACCATATATTTCTTAACTAAAGGCAACGTGATTCTCGTCAGGTGTCTTAACGATGTTCCGGCCATATCGAAAATTGGGATCTCTCCTTCGGTTTCCTCAGGATCCTTGCATAACCTAACGTCTGCCACCATAAAGAACGCTTTTAGAGTGTCGGCGAAAATAAACTTGTCTGGATTGGTATCGCACACTCGGTATATGAACAATTTGTGGTTCTTCTCGGTCAATTTCGGCAACGGACAGAAGTCACTTAATTAAAAACAAGTAAATCAAATAGCAAACATTTTTAAGAAGAAACTTACATTGCTTTGAAAATATTGACCAAAGCTTCACTTTTAGGGTCGCGATTATCGAATATTTCCGGCGCCTGTGACCTCAATGTAAAATTCAAATCGATCAACTTTTTGCATTTTTCAAGGCTCGAATGGGAACAGGTGACGAATCTTTTGAGGAAAATATCATCTAGAAATTAATAATTATTCAGTTAAAATTTAAGCAACATTAACTTGTCATTATAAAAAATTAAGTTATTTAAACCTACCAATATTTTGTGGAAGATGTGGTTGCCTTTTCAACCAATCCTTAACTGCTTGAACGCATTCTTCCTTATTTGTATTTTTGTCGTTCATAATTATTTACCTGGAATTTAAGATATATATTTACGTTATTGATATTAGACAATATTCGTTATAATTTTTTATTAACGCGATAATTGAGTGGAGGCTGTAATTGTCGTGTTACATTAAAATTATTATTCTCATTAGTTACTTTTACCTACTGATTTACAGATTTGTTTTATTATTATATGTGCATATTAAAACACATTAAAATAGCTTAAACAAGATAATTAACTAATTAACAAAATTAAGATGGTCATTTCAAGGTTTCTTTATGAATAATTAATTATATTTTTAAAGAAGCATCGCAATGACCAGCTTAGTTTAATTAATTATTATGTTTAAGCTATTTTATTGTGTTTAAATACGTTTATTATTTCATTTTTATATGTTTCTGATATTTATAGACGCACTCAATAAAACACGTAATTCTGTTAAAGCGAGAGAATGGACAAGATTTCATATTTCAAATGGCGTAATGATGATGAAATATTCCAACATTTTATATGCTAATTTGAGTTTCGAAACGTTTTCTTTTATATGTATGTCATTGTGGTGTTTTATGTGCGTTATGGCAATACCTAATTTATATATTAAGAATAAAGAAAACACTTTTATTTTTTTATACCACTTTAAACTTTATTTGCAGTTATTTATTTAAAGTGGTATAAAAACCTCATGAAAAATATTTTTTTTAATTCTAATTTCTCCAAATATTTCTTTAATTTTTAATACAAGTCTTTGTTTAAAAGTAATTGCACAAAGCAAGAAAAACAATCCAAACTAAAAAAAATCTTGGGTGTATTTTACAATTTAAAAGGTTAACATAAACATAAAGTTTGTAAATAAATAAACGTATTGAGTGGATGGGTATTTGGAAAACTCAGACTCTAATATCAGCGGTTCCCAACCTTTTTTAATTACTGTACCTCCTTTCAAGTCAGTTATCTAGCTTGTACCCCCACCCACCCCTCACGACCATATAAAAATTGCCTAAATTTGGATATTTTGTATTATAGGTGTACATTGAAATTAGAAGGCTTATTATTTTTATTACAGACGAACAGAGTATATTTATATTTACATCTTATAAAAATACGCAAATACAACAAAGTTAAACAACTAAAATCACAGAAATAATTTTATTAATAATTGTTAATTGTTTTTTTATTTCCACCGATGCTAAGTATGTATAACCTTAAATCTGAATCAGCATTCAACTTATTGCGGTATTTATTTTTTATGAAAACGTACGAAGAGAAAGCTCTTTCTACTAGCTCTGTGCTGGTAAACGGCAACAAAAACTTAAGTGCCTTTATCGGAAATGAGCCCAAATTCATTGTTAATGGCTGCCTAAAAGTTAAGAAGTTCTCTTGTTTTAAACTGGGATTTTAAAGTGGTGTCACTTGACAATTCAATTAATTTCTCCTTTTCTTTTATTGACAAATTAGCTACTTCAAAGTATTCATTTTCAAATGCATTTAAAATCCAATTATTCATGTTGTAAGGTTTGGGAAAATACTTCCGAAAAGCTGATTTTAAACCTTCCAAATGTTCAACAATTTGTTGATGTATTATTGGGGAGAGTCGTAGTTTGTTCTCCGATAAAAAATTATATGAATTTTCAAATACTTCAGGCTGGCCCTTTTCAATACAAGATTTCCAAAAATCAATTTTTTTCATCATAGATTTAATTCTATCCGAAGCACCGAAGATCGTTATCCAGTTATTTCGGAGTGTTAAATTTAATTTATTTATTTGTAGAAAAATATCTGATAAGTACGCAAGAGCCTGGAGCCATTGTTCGTCATGCAATTTAGATGACAACTGAAAAGGATGATCTTCAAAAAAAAATTGAACTTCCTGTCTAAGTGCAAACAGTCGGCTATGGACTTTACCATGAGATAGCCACCTCACTTCTGTATGAAAGAGCAACGTAGAATGAACACTTTCCATCTCGTGGCACAGAACTTTAAAACATCTTGAGTTTGTGGGTCTTGACTTTATGAAATTAACCACTTTTACAGCTTCATCAAGTACAACTTTTAAATCACCAGGAAGGTTTTTAGATACTAAATTTTGTCTATGGATGCAGCAGTGGCTCTAATTGATATTAGGAGCTTCTCTTATGACATGACCTCGAAGGCCAGAGTAAATGCCTGACATAGATTAAGCACCGTCGGTACATAATCCACAACATTTAAACCAATCAATACCATTATCTTTGAAATAACTATTAATAGCATTAAATATATCCTCACCTCTTGTGCGTTCTGTCAACATATGACAAAGTAACAAATTTTCCTCCGGTTTGTCATCGATAAAGTATCGTGCAATGACTAGCAAAATTGCCAAATTGGTGACATCTTTACTTTCGTCAACTTGAATAGCAAAAATTACTATTTTTAATTCTGCTAATAATTGTCTGCTCAACATCATCAGACATATCTTGAATTCTTCGAGATATTGTGTTGTTCGAAAGAGGAATGTTGTTTATTTTCTTCCCTTGTTCTTCCCCGAGATTTTTATTTAGTAAGACATATTTTGCCGCCATAACAACTTTTTTTGGAGTACCCCTAAACAAGCAATGGCGTACCCCAGGTTGGGAACCGCTGACATATATAGTCTGTCCGTTGGATCTTCCGTCGTACGTCACAAAATATCGCTTCGAGAAACGTCACAAAAACATTCAGTTTGATAAAGTAACCCAAATGCGTTAGAAAATGAACGCACTGTAAAACTTTCGTCGTTTTTGAAGCGATAGTTTTTGACGTAGGACGGAAGATCCAACGGATGGACTATACGAGTATGTACGGAACTAGTGTGTGTAGGATAGTTAACTTTTAAATGAAATAAAACACTTTTTTACTTTTTTGAATTAATTTGTAAAATTTGTTAGAAACCACTCACCCACCTAACATTTTACTCTAAACTTGATCTAAACACCGTTTCTTTTAATTTTTTATCTCCATCACGAACACTATGATTTTTTTAAATTTTATGGAGACAAAATATTTTAAATGTTATACCTATACAGCGCAGTTAATCTTTGAATTTTGAACCTTGTATAAATTTCAATGATTAGAAGAATAGACAGTATTTGCCTTAATTTATTTAAAGTAAGGACAGTCGAAAAGTAGTAGCGCCATGCAGAGCGCTGGCGATAAAGTAGCCGCCAGATGTGTGCTAACATGTTCAGTTGTATTTCAGCTGTATGTGTCTGGCTAGTATTGATAAAAACTCATCTTTATAATGATTAAGAGGATAAAGAATGTCGCCACTTGTGAAGTTGGGGCTATGATTAGATTTTCCAACTTAAAAAATGTGCGAGCTTGCGATATTCATCGTCAATTAAAGCTCCTTCAGATAACTATCTGTTTACAAAATTCAAGGGCCTTTTGAAAGGAAAAAAGATTACGTATACATTGGGGGTGGAGGAATATGAAACTGGGATACAAAAACTCGACACATGTTACGACAAATGCTTAAATTATTAGGTAAGTTCATTACAAATAAAACTTTTAAAATAATTATGAGTTTTTCTTTACAAATATATATAAACATTTTATAATAATGTATTATATGTTTTTCAGATTTGATTCTCTTATCCTGTTGTTTTTTGAAACCAAATAGGTTATAGTGACAGAAGTATAAATGTAAATTTTATATGATAGGATTTGCCCGTAATCCATCCTCCAGTCGAAAAAACGGATCTAAAAGTGTTACTGAAATAATTTTTATTTATAAAAATATTTATACCAAATGATACGCAGTTACTTTTTTAATAGACCTTGTATATATTGCATGATGATGTATAAATTTAAATTAAAAATTGATTTTTATTTTCCCTCAACATTGCTATGAAAATCAATTTAAAACTAAAAAAACAATTAAAAATGTGTTTGAATATTCAATTTTAGCAATAATACTTAATTTTCTGAAAAATAAAAAACAAAGGGGTCGAAAGATCACCGGTCGATAGCCATGGAACAGAGGACCAACTATATCAGAATTTATTTTATTTTATACATTACATGTATTATATTTTATTTTTTTTATGTTTAGTAGTAAAAAACAAAAACAATTCTTTTAAGTTTTTCTAAGAATATAAAATATTAAAAATTGCTTAAAAACACTTGATATTATATAAGATATAAGATATAAATAGGTCTCAAAGAAATAGTCAATATTATCAGGAAACCGAATGTTCAACATCATGTTTTTTTGACCTGAAATATCCTGATATATCCTGAAACAAACCTGATAAAACTTTGGCATGTATCTGACGAACCAACAATCTCAGACCATCGATACATACGATTCGATATCGAATCAGAACAACCATCGGAAATCCAAAACAGAAACCCGAGGAGAACTGACTGAGGCCTGTACAAGGAGGTACTATCCAGCCGATTCGGGGACTGTCCAACAGTAGCGAGAACAACGCATAAGTTAGATATCATGGTGCAAAGCATCACGGACTCCATCAATAAAGCGTTTAAAGCAAGCTGCCCAAGAACTACCAAAACTACCTCAACCAGAGTTACCTGGGGAAACAAGGATCTTGATAGGGCAAAGGTAGGCCCCAGAAGGATATTTAACATAGCCAAGAGAAACGGCGAATGGATGCAGTACAAAACGGCCTTCGCGACATAAAACAATTCCATTAAAAATGCCAAGAGAGACTCTTTTCATACATTCTGTGTGGGCATAGAAAGTGAACCCACAATCTCCCGCCTACTCAAGACGCTCAGCAAAGATTATGCTGTCTCGGTAAAAGAGATCCTGCAAGTATTACTGCAGATGCACTTTCCGGGTTCTGTAATACTTGAAACTCCTGTTTCCGAGGACCTAAACGAACCCAACACAGGGGCTCCGAAACGAGACTGGGCGAAAACGATAACCAAACCCGATGACATTGAGTGGGAAATTAACACGTTCAAACCATTACAATTGCCAGGTACTGACAGGATATATCCTGTCATGCTATAAAATACATACAAAATACATGAGGATAGGCCGAGGAGAAAAGCCGCAGATGGCCAAGGAATGTGAGCTGGACAAAAAAAGTTAGACTCCTATATTAAAGGCTAAGTACCTTAAATGGAAGAAAACATTTGGGGAAAGCCGTACAAAATCGTCGCCAGGAAGATGGCATTAGCTGGGCCGGCGGTCGGATCAGCAATCCCGGGAGGAATACGGGTAATAATGGCAGCCCTCTTCCCGGACCACCCTGTGCTTAGGCGGGAGGACGAGGGAACTGACAATCCAAGGGACCACGACTTCGAACCCTTCGAAGAGGTGGCAGCTGCCGCACTACCGAAAAAGAAAGCCCCAGGGCCTGGAGGTATACCCGGCGAGGCTGTAAGCGCCTACGTCGATAGCTACCTAATTGGCCAACCAATGTGTTAGACAGGGTGTATTTTCGCGGGCCTGCAAAAGGGCTAGGCTGGTCCCCATCGCAAAAGGAGGTAAACATCCAACCGACCCCAACGCGTACAGACCAATCTGCCAAACGAGGAAAGGTCTTAGAAAGATTGCTCCACGATAATATGGGAGGGCTGTCGGATAAGTACGGTTTTCGTAAGGGAATATCAACCACAGATGCCTTGCTGGAAGTGAAGAGGGTGAGAGAGCGGGAGAGGCGAATAGCGGCCCTCTGAGGAAAAGGCAACACTGCATAGGAATTGCCTTAGATATCAAGAACGCATTCAATTCCATTCCGTAGGAAGTGATAAACGAGGCACTGAGGAGCAAAAATGTACCGGGCTATCTCAACCGTATGATAAGTAGCTACCTTAGCGAAAGGACTCTGGATACACCGAGGGCCAGGTTAGGGAATGGATAAAGGTGCTTACGGGAGGCATACCACAAGGCTTCATGCTAGGCCCCCTACTCTGGAATGTAGCATACGACTGAGTCCTCCGGCCAGAGGGAGCGAACATTGTGGGCTTCGCCGACGATATCATTATCGTAGTGAGAAGTAGAAATATCAATGAGCTAAGATAGGTGGCAGACAAAACTACCAAATTGGTAGTCGACTGGACTAGAACAAACGGGCTAGAAGTCGCAGTTAATAAGGCCAGGCAATGTGGATCTCCACTAAACGAGTAGGGTGCAACGGGCAGGAGGAAATCGAGCTTCTGGGCCACAAGGTACAAATCAATGAGCTACCTTGGGATGGAACTAGAGGCGAACAGGTTTAATAGTAGACAAGTACTAAGAGCAGTAGAAGGGGCCGCTCACAGCTGCCGGGCAGTCTCAAGGCTCTTAGCCAACCTCAGGGGTTCGACAGAGCAAAAGAGGAAGGTACTGCTGGGTGTCGCCAGAGCTAAACTGCTCTATGCAACCCCCGCCTGAGCTGGCAGTATTGGGGGCAAAGCGCAACGTGGAGAGGCTACGCAGGGCCCTGAGACTCTGGAGTACTCAGAGTCTGCTTGGCATATAGGACAGTCTCTACAGAAGCGACAGAGGTACTGGCTTCATCCATGTCACCAGATCTGGACCTAGTGAGGAGAAGCGTTGTGTACAACTTGGTGAAAAATGGTGTAGCCAAAAGCGAGCCAAGTCCGAAGCGTACAGGGGGGCGGTCAAAAATTGGCAGGAGCATTGGAAAAGGGACGTGAGATACGGCAACATGAAATTCTACCTCACTATCAAACCACTGCTGTTTCCGAACATATCTACTAAGAATCGGCAAGGAGGGCGATAGTGCATGCGAGCATTGCGACGTCGGGAAACCTGACACACCTTGACAAAGTAGTGCATGAGAAAGCGAGCGACGAGACCTGGAAGCAGCTCTCTCCTCCACGGGTCGACACCCTAACCAAAGCAATGCTGGAGGATGAAGGCAAATGGGCAGCAGTGGCTTCCTTTGCGCAAAAGGTACTAACGACCAAAGACGAGGCACAAAAAGCGAAAGTCGCAAGTCAGACGGCCTTAGGTACATAAAAGGCTTTGGGACGCTAGGTGAAGAATGCCACTGGTGCCCTGTACCAAAAAGAAGAGATTTAGTGGGTAGGACCTACTTTGAATAGTATAGATGACTCCCACGCCCTCTTCGGTGGAAGAGACGTGCGTAAACGCATTCCTCCTCTCAATAAAAAAAAATGCTAAATCCTACAGACAAATCAGTTTGTTATCATTTATTCTAAAACTACTAGGAACGCTAGTAGACAAGCACATACGGGAAGGAGTCCTAAAGGACTCGCCACTACACCGTCAACAATTCGCCTACCAAGCGGGAAAGATATGTGAACTAGCAATCCACCAGCTAGTGAACAGATGCGAAAGGGCCATACAATGCAAAGACATTGCTTTATTGGCCTTTTTAAACATTGAAAGGGCGTTTGACAACACAACCTTCAACTCCATAGCAACAGCCGACAATGGGCACAGAAAAGGACCACGGAGACCGCAGTGCAGGGACACTAAGCGACACCACCTCGTGAGGAAAAAAAGCACCGCGAATGTACTAATCAACGATGGCTAATACACGCTCCCTATATTTAAACGTCAGTTCACTCCATAACAAATCCTATCAAATCCTATCTCCTATTCCATTATTTATCAAATAACCCGATTTATGTAAACCTCCTTGTTGAGATGAAGACAAAAAACCGTTTCATTTTAATATCTGGAAGAGTGTTAGATGTTATTTTATTTTTATCAATTGATATTATTTAGTTTTTATTCAATTGAGTAAGTTGAATTACTTAATAATTAGTGCATAATAAGCATGCTATATTATTTTTTAAATTTTTTGTGCGTAAACCGTACAAGATATCAAATATTATTAAAAGACACAAAGGTTTTTAAATTAAATAGTCTTTCAAGTAGTATTTTTTCAGTTTTTATTGGATGCACCAATAAAAATATTTTAGTAGTTAATTGGTGGTACTACTGTTTTTTTAATACTTCCTGTCAATTAATGTATTATATTATGGTAATTATTATTAATAAATTTCATTTAAATCGAATAAAGCGTACAATTGTTATAAAGAAAAAAAATAGTACTACATTTGATTATTAAAGAATTAATGTTAATTTTATATGTATAAATAAGTTACTGTGCGAAATTTAAGAATATCAGTATCGCTTACAAATTCTGTTTCTACTTTTCAAAATAAAAAATATTCACATTTTTATATTAAATAATTTTGGTCAAGGTTTCTAATGATTTTAATTAATTCTAATAATATGCCACTTCTTCTTTTTATCATTATTCATGCGTATCTGTATTTGCGAGCAATTAAAATTATATCATGTGTAACGAGTCCAGACGGTACTTTTATGGGTATACAAGTGCCAACTTGCGTAACAGACTGGTTTAACATTAATGCCCTACACTCTCTACAATACATCCGCAATCCGAATAATATAAGCATCACGTAAAATTAACACATACTCGTTATAGAAACCGCAAACAAAACACAAGGCTTCTATTATATAGAAAAAATGAAAACAATACATTCTACAGTAAATTGTTAATAATGAAACCGATAAAGGATAATTCGTAAAACAAATTGTTTATGTAAGCATATTTATTTATGAATTATTTAAATTTGTTCTTTCATTGTGCGGGTTATAATAAAAAAATTGAAACAACTCTTGTTTCCATAATAATAAGCTTAGAGAATTTATATCTTAACTAAATAAATTTTACTCCTCACAGATTTAATACGAAAATATAGATTGTTAATTACTATAAACAATAATCCTTTAAATTAAAATTATTATTATCCAGCCTTTATGATTACAACAAATAAAGATTTTTAAACACATTACCTAGAGTAAAAAAAATTGATTGAAATTAAACACAAATACACTAAATGTACTCACGTATTTAAAGTATATGATTATCATAACAAGCTGAAGTTTATTTTTAATGTAAACATATTAAATTTTATTATTCAAAGTATGAAAAACCTCTTTTGTCTTTTGTTTGAACTTAAATCACAATACTTTTTTTAAATTTATCTTTGTAATTCACTACAAATGAAATTACTAATACTCACGTTTGTTCGGTATTATCTCCAATTCAATCAATCGTCGAACGTATAATTTTGCGCACAGGCGTGTTCCCGCTGCGGCCGCAGCTTTTGCAATTTTCGATTTATGTAAAGGCGCTTGATTAGCTCGCCCTACTTCTTCGCATCTGCACTTTCTACACTCTTGCAAAATGTGAACTTTCCTTCGGAGGAAGACACGGAGAAGTGGGAAATGTGCAACATTCGCTACTCGCACGCCGGGCACAATACGGGAAAACTAAACAATCCTGTTCGCTCATTAATTACGCCGCAGGAAAATATTGAGAAAAAAATGATGATTCGTGTTTGCGAATTAATTATCTTCAACAACGCACGCTTGTTTGTTTATGCTAATTATTAAATGGCTTTAATGTGCATATAAACAAATTACAAGTCATGATGTAAACTGTTAATCGCTTTCCGAATAAAAAAGAAAGAAGTAATCGTCACGCTCTCTATTGTTCGCAGCATATAGAAATTTGCCTAAAAAAATAGAAACATAACTTTAACAACGTCTATCATTATATTCAACTTATGCTATAATATTAACTTTAACTTTCCCTATTTTGAAATTATAGAAATCTGTATATTTAAAAACTTTTTTAATCTCTAAAATGTCATGCTTGTCGAATTCTGTATTTTTTATAAATTTTGATTATTTAAATATGAAAACTCATGATTAAGTTAACCAATACTCATCAACATTTTAATTTTTTGACTTATTTTTTTAATATTTAATTTAATTTAACAGTATTTTGTTATTAAGTTATAAAATGTTGGGACATTTCTTTTTAATTCGAATATTTTTAATATTGGTTTGATTTTAAAGTTCATTAACTGTTTTAAAGTTATTCAATTTATTTTACTTTTATACTTGTAATCAATTATTTTTATATTCAAATTGATTTCCAAAGTTAACACAAGAATTAATCAGTGAAAGAATTTTTAAAATTGTTTCAAAAGTGATTGCCAAAAACTGGAAACAATTGAAGAACGAATTACAGATTTATGAAATCAAGATTATTATAGAAGAAATTTATGACTATAAGAATTTGAAAATTATTTCGAAATTTATCACCAACAAACACTTGCAAAAGTAACTGAAAAAGTATAATTGAAGAAAGAATTTCAGTTTTTTTTTGTGAGATCAAGATAAATTTTATCGCAGTAATTCAGAATTTCAAAATTCTGAAAATTATTTATAAAAATCAAGAATTTTAATAAAATCAAGATACATTTTATAGTTAGAATTAATCGGTATTAAATTTCCTAAATATGAAAATTGTTTCAACAATTACTACCAAAACACCATAAAAAACAATTGACACAAATTTTAAAACAGAAATTCATCGGTGTAAAAATTTTCAAAATATGAAAATGAAATTTAAAAAATTATACCTTAAAAACTGGAAAAACAATTTAAATAATTTAAATTTTAAATCCTTATAAATTTTATAACACAAATTCATCTTTGTAAGAATTTTCCAAATTTGAAAATTATTTCAAAAGTTATTCTTACAAATCTGGAAAAACAACTGAAGTAGGAATTTCAGATTTTTATAAAATCAAGATAAATTTTAAAGCAGGAATTCATCGGTGTAGGAATTTTCAAAATCTGTTTCTAGTGTTATTGATATTATTTAATATATTTCTGATATTTTTGTTTTGTTTCATAATTCTTTTTGTAAGTTTCCACTAGTATGTTACAATAATTAAAAATAAAACAATTACATAGAACCTTCAATAACAAAATTTTTATTTATTAAATCATTTGTTTTACTATCATAAATAAAATAAAAACAATTAGGCAATTAAATTTTAAGTTTACACAAATATATATTGGACAGGTAAAATAATTGTTTTTATAATAATTGGATTATAAATTATCTAAAAGTGAGTTACAGATAAGAATTACTATATTTTTTTTGTATCTGAGACGGAAATAATACCAAAAATATTATGAAAGCGATCGCATTGTGTTAGTAATGTCAATCCAAGGTTGGACAGCTGTTTTCGGGAAAATTCAAAAACCGCCCCTTACGAATGGATTCGAGTTCTTGAGGAAATTCTCGCGGCGAACGGTCAACTCCGAGGGACCCTATAAGGTGGTCAAGGCCAGGAAGCCCGAGAAGGGTGAGCGTCTGAACAGCGATTTTTGTTTATAACCTCAAAATCAAAAGTGATGCAACAAAAAAATAATGTATACTTATAGATAATAATTGAATACATTTTTAATACAATTTTTTTGAAAATTATATTCACCTATATAGAGATATCTTGGAGATAGTTTAGTGAAGAGTAGTAGCGTTCATGACTATAAGTCGGCTTTAATCTTCAAACATGCAAGATTTACTTTTTTTAAAACCTTTTTGATACAATTTGTCCACGTCCCATGGACTTCATCAGTCGAAGGTCTTGGAGACTTGTATATTCTTTACAATTACTTTGTTTTTAAATTTTTCAGAGGACACAAACTTAGCATGGAGGGACCCTAATATTGAAATACTTACATCTAAAAACTTTCCGTTTTTTATGCCGGGTAATGTCAGTCCTGCTTGGTACGATAAGCACACTACACTCCGCAATGAAGGGCAGTTTGTCATGGAGGCACTTGAAGAGGTAAACAATTTCATATTACTAAATTCAAAATAATAATAATATATTTAATTAATTGCTCACTTAACCCGTGGTGAAACATATTTGAAAAATCTTGATTAGAAATTAAAAACACATGGTTTGTTTCACAGAATATATTATATTAGATAATAATATATTATTATTCAGTAATAAGTAACAAACATAAATCTTTCATACAATCATAATCACCAAAATAGTTAAATCAGAGGATTCATATTATAAATTATTCATGTCTATAATTGTTTGAAAAATATACTACATCAATTCATGTGAAAAAAAGGTAACGACAATAAAATTTAGGTAATTTCAGAAAGATGGTAATGGGGATGTCGAATGTAAGATACAAACCTGTCCCAAGGTTTTGAGGAAAACCGTGTGCGACTTGTTTCCCTTTCGGAACTTGGACAATTCAGAAATATCTGTGGTGACCATCAGCATCAAGCATGATATAAAAACCTTGAAGAAAAATCAGGAGTTGGAAACTGAGAAGCTCACTCAAACCGTATGTACAAAAAATATTAAGTAAATTAACTAAAAATTTAAAAATACAAAATTATTTAATAATGTTAACAATAAATTAATAAGCACTAAAAACCTTTCTTCACAATTTTATTTAAATTCACAGATATATATATTTCGGACACAAAGTGACCATTATCAATGTTTTAAAACAATAAGAAAGGTTTTTAGTGCTTATTAATTTAATCAAATTTATCTTCACGTAATTCACAAAAATCAAATTGTTAACAATAAATAAATCAAATGAAATGTAGTATTAGCCAATATTTATTTTCTCATACAAGAAAGTAATATTCAAACATTTATTGTGAGATATTTTATTCTTTTTCTTGAAGCGTATTTCGTGGTCCTACTACTAAGCCCTGTTGAGCAGTCACAGTAATTTTAACTGGCTCTTTTTTATACTCAGAGGCTGTACATGTTTTAGTGCATTAATAGACAAAATATGACATGCTTTGTGAATGTAAACAATAAACATAACCTCCAAATTATGTTCTTGTTTTTTGGATTTCACGGTTTTATGAACATTTAGAAAATTATTGGAAATAACAATATCTGTGTTAAAGTAAATTTATTGACACATATTATTTATTTATTTGCAGTTTGTTTTGATAGCGAAAAATGTGTGCAACAAATTAAGGAAGGGAGGCTACTGGGCAGATTTTGTCAATCCGTTTTCGGGCAGACCGTACTTTGCTGTGACCACAGGGGACGAACTCTACAGAACTGACGAGAAATTTAGGTGTCTGGATTTCCAAATTTTCGAAATCGAGAAATGTCTTATTGTCTCTAACGAACAGGACAAAACTAAGAGGAAATTTATAGGTAATTTTATAATCTCTAATTGTAATCGCAGTATTTTTAATATGTAGTAGTTAGTATAATTACATATATGATAAAAAATAGTCAGCACTTTATAATAATTCAACTATAGTTATATTATGGTATTACATTAGGTGTTTCTTGTTCATTTACTGTTATATAGTGTTGACATATAATTATTTAAAATGAGAGTTCGTATGTCAGAGAGTCCTACTTAGCCTTTAAAGATATTCAGATCAGTACAATCAAAAATGGTAACAAATAAGGTGAATATCCGACCCTGCATTTACGAATTTCAACAAGGAAAAAATGCAACATGAGCATGCAAATCGATTGGTTCATTTATTTAGTTTAAGAGGTTTAGTAGTGATGATTGTGATTTCTGTCTGAACAACAAACAGTGTTCTGGAGGCCCTAGAAAATGTGATTGTGAGTTAGAGAAGATGTTCGCTGAAAATTCGCAACAAACGCAGAAAGAGCTTGCAGACCACTGGGAGCAACCCAGTAATTTCCAAGCGCCTATATGAGATGGGAAAGATCCAGAAATAAGGAAAATGGGTTATTTATAAACATTGTAAAATGCAATTGCTTCTTTCTTCTCCACATTTGATGGGATATAAAAGGAGTGGATTATTATGAGTTGTTGAAAATAGGGGGAAACAGTTACTGCGGACTGCTACCAATATCAATTAATCCGCTTGGGCCAAGAATTGGAACGAAAACGGCTGTATACTGGCAAAGAAGAACGTCCGGTGAAATTGCTGCATGTAATCGACAGACCATACATTGCTATCAATATAAAAGACATCATTATGAGTCTTAGCTGGGATGTCTTGCAGCAACCATTATATGCTCAATCCAATTACAAACCTTCTCCAATATGCATTTGGATTCATTAGATGACTGAAACAAATAAAAAGAAAACATATGCTTCATAAATTAATTTTTTACACAATTTTTCCCTGCATTTTTTTGTAAATATATATTTTTTCTTTATTGCAGGTAGTCTTTTCACCAATGCCCCGGCTAAGAAGAACCATTTGAATGATATATTTACAAAGTGAGAAAAATAACCGGTTTTATAGTTGGTACAATAAACAGTAAAAATATTTTTTCAGGTTATAACGACACATCGGTATTTAGCTGCCAATACATTATTATTTATAAAAAGAGCTTTTTAGGGTGTAGCACATTAATGGAAAAGGTACTGACGGGATGTTTTGTTTGTACATATTTAGAAAGAAAATTACATGGAAGCTTTTATGTTTGTTGATGGAAATATAAATAAACCAAAGAATTGTCTATTTGATTACGAACACAATCCTAATCTACATGAGAAATATGGAAAATTAATAATATAGAATAAAAAGAACGAAAAACAAAAAGTTTTTTTGTTTATTTAATATTGAAAATATACTATAAAGTAATATAAGAATCAATCTAGAAGGATTTAATTATTTTTAAGTTGGTAGTTAAATTATGACATGTTAAAGGTTAAGATGCAAATAGCCTTTTTTAATTACACAATTGATTGATTGTGATTATAATTTCGACACAATTCAAAATCAATAAAGCATGTGATATTGACAATGTCTGTTTTTTTAAGTTATAAAAAAGCCTCAACGTTCATGTATTTTGATGAAGTCAAATCATATAATATCTAACCAATGCATTCGTCAGTGTAAATTATTCTGAGGAATGTTGTTTAATAATTGCAAAATTGAAGATTTTAACAGATTATTTTGCAAAAGATAAACATTGAAAAGTATCTTAGCAGTAGAAAGGATTGACCATTCTAAGTCACTCTAAATCGAATTCGTCATATTATAGACCTCAACAATTTTTATAAATTTTCCACAGTTTTAAATTAGTTTTTTGTTTTCAATAATACCAACCTAATTTATGTAATTATAAAATATTTCATAAATATTAAATATAAGTCAAGCATAGCTAAAATAGCTATAATTAATAAATAATTTATGTCGATTCAAGTTCACCATTGGCAAAATATGGAGACGATTGTCTACAATGAAGAATTAAATTGAAATAAAATTAAGGTGGGTTATTAGAACTAATGCAATTTGTTGTGTAAATAATACATACATCTTACATTTAAATAATTAAATTTGCATATTCGGTTTTGATATTGATATTTCTAAATAGTATTCATAAAAATATAATTTATTGAATTTTCTTTATTATAATAATCAAGAAATGTATAAATATATATTAAATAAATGGCAGCAGTGTATATTCGTGAAATAATGGATGGATAATATATTTATATATTTTTTGTAATTTCGGAATCATTATTTATATTGTTTAAAATATCCGCGATTTTCGTGCGCACGCGCACCATTCGCCCTCCGTCACGTTCCCGCCCGCAGTGGCGCGATAGCGCCGTCTCGCTCTAAACATCTTTATCCGCCATTGCATAAGTTCGCTTTGGTGGCTTACTATTTTTCTAATTTTACGTTGAATTGTGATATTTTTGTTATATTATGGTTAATTATTTAAATATTTAATTACGCTTAAGGTAAGTGACCCAGGCAGGAGCACGCCTCTGCGCGGAACTCGCAAAATCCGCGAAACTTTGATGTGCTTGTTTATAGAGGTTAAAGTAATTGCATTACAATACAATAGTAGATGCGTTTGTTTAGAATCAAACGGAGCGCGGGGGTTGCTCGGGTGCCGGGCGACGAGAGGCGGAGGTGGGTAACGCCGTGGGAGCCGAAGTTTTCCTCAGGAAATTTCTAGTTTCCATGTGCAAATGTGAACAAGCGGAGATGTTTTCAGTGTTTTCGGTGGTGGGATTTAAATATCGTTAGTGAAAATTGTATAGCATGTCACTTGATTGTTTTTGTGTGTACAAGCCGTTGCTAATGTGGATGTTTAGTTAAAAAATGGAAGATCGCTGTGATTTTTAGCAACACATGTTTATATTGGATATCTGCGTTTTACAAACATGTGAGTATACCAGTTTAAATTTAAGAATATTCTTTTAATAATATTTTTTTAACAGCCTATAACTTTGTTTATATTAGTTTGTACATATTTGGATAATATATACTAGTATTAAATTTTAACAATAGGTTGTTTCTAGTCAGAAAACCAAGCGAAATGATCTCTAAGATTTCTGTGAAACTTATTCAAATACAATTTTTAGATATGGCTTAAAGCAAACACCAATACTCATTAAAATAGTCATTAAGATTATTAGAGTACTTATTATAATTGAATAGAAAAGGTATGGACCGACAGGTATTAGCTGTTAATGGTTGGATGTTATGTGCTTTTGATAAGAGTTTCTTCATTAAGGGTTTGAAGCGTGGAAGTACAAATGGCACATAAATAATAATAATAATAATTTCTTCTACATAATGCATTAGCTTATATACATCATTAATTTTATACCCAAACGGATTCATTTAACTATAACTACTGTGAGAAATTCTTTTATTAAATGTTTGCCATTTAAATTCATATAATCTATTTATTTTGCTATTTCATGCTTATCCCAGATATAATTAAACCATACACTCTAATGTAAATTAAACACACTTCTTTATACTGGGTGGTGCATTGACGAACGCACCAAAGGAAATACAATATTTTTATAAATGTGCAATTATTTTCTCTCCTGGTCATTTTAGCAAAAAAAAAACACAAAAGAGCAATTTGTAGTTATTAAAAAATTATATTTAAATTACCTATTCATAGTACATCATAATTACTTTAAAGTGAGATATTTAAAATTATAAAACTATAATTTCGGCATTTATAAAAATACATAGAATTTCCTATGGTGCATTTGCCAACCACCACCCAATGTATCAAACATGCAGTTTTTTCCATTTAATCTTTTTTTTGCTGTTCTTATTTTTAATTGTTTTTAAAGAAATAATGTTGTATTAATGAATGCTTCATTAGGCCCAATTATTAAAAGAAGCATGTGAAGAATTATAATTAATTTTAAATGTATTCACACATTTGACTCCATACATGCAAATTATTTTTGCATAATTCATAGTCATTGTGACATCAATCAGCCAGTTATTTATTTTAAATAATACAAATTTATCAGAATATTGAATTAGTCTAATGTTTTAATTTATATAAAATAAATAATATATGTTACTTGTTGAAAATGGATTTTTTATTAATAAATGCTTTTTAGATTTTTGAAGTTTTCATTTTACATAATATTTTTTCTAAATAGATGGTTATATTATTATTGAATCATTTTCATTTTAAAATTCAAAATTTCAACAGAAATATATGTTTTGAGGATTTAAGTTCCCTGAAACGATTCAATGACTTTTTAAATGTAATATGTCTGTCTGAAAGTGCTGTCACAATAGCTAAAGATTAAAAGTTTCAAACGCCTCCACTCTCAACCAATTAATCAAAGGTTATATTCTCAGAAGAAAACTCTGAGAACTTAAAAGTGGGTGTTTCCTGTACAAATAATATAAATTTCAAAAGTTAAATCTAATTTTAAAAAAACTGCCAAATTAAAGAAACTAAATTAAATTGAAAATTTTGAGAGAGATTTTAAATCATGTTTGCCATTTATTAAAATAAAATAAAGAATTTTTTTATCAAAATATAAAAAATAACAATCCTCTCAAAATAAAATTTCTATTGCCATTGACAATTTTTCCAACAACCTCATCCAAGATTTAATAAAAAAAACATCAAATCCCAAGAGTTTTAATATATCTGAGAACATCCAATTTATATTATATAAATCTTTCTTTTCACTTACATTTTTTGGAAAAACTAGCCAACAGATAGAAAATATTTTTTGAAAACAGATTCATCAAGTAAACTTCCAGGAATATTATCAAAATTATTATTCAATGCAGAAGATAAAATTGATCCTTTTTAAAAATCTTATTAGTATAAGATTGCATAAGAATGCATTTATGTAGGTTAAACAGGACGAAGTATATCATTTCGATTTTCTACTTTTATCTCAATCAAGACTAAATTTCTGGATAATCACAAAATCTTGGATAATTGCAACAATTTCCTGGAGTCATTAGAAGTTCTCAAATGAGCAAATCAAATTAACCTTTTCACCACATTTTAATCTGTTCTGTCCTTCCGAGATAATACACAAACAACTAGCGACAAGTATAGTTTCTCACCTCAAAATAGTTAGCAGTATAAATTCAAAACTTCAATAATTTATAATGATAATGAATATAAAATGTCGAAACTCGAGACGTGTTATGTTGTTTAGATTTATATAACTGTGTTTACATGTTATTTAATATGTTTACAATAATTATTTGTGATTAAACGATACAGAATTTTTAAATTCATTGTATGTATGGATTACCATATACTAACGGTCACAAATATTCTTCCTTCCCTTCCCCTACATTTATTTTTAAAAGTAGTTTCATGTGCCTGAGAAATTTTGGGTGTATGCAGGAAGTGGTTAATTTGTTTTTAAAATGTAGTTGAAATGATCCTGATTTTGTTTCTTGTCAAAGTATATATTAATTTATATTTATTAATGAACATAAAACACTTTCTTCAGAAATTATTTATATTTGCTATTTGTACATTACGAGTACCATGTACTTAATAAGAATAGCTTAATTTCTTATTTAGTATGTCAAATACATATTCTACATAGTTGTAATAATTTTCATGTCAATTCCAATAGTCATGAACTTATTAGAATATACATTAAATACGCACATTGGTTTTGATGATCATCATCTTTAAACAATAAAACATATGAAGTAACCCTATACATAAGACTAAGGCCTATTTTTTTGAACAGTTTTATAATAAAATTTGTTTAAATAAATTTCTATTTCTAATTTATAATCCATTATCGAAAAAATTGTTTTTGATAACTTCTAAGGATTTATTACAGATGCATACTCTAGGTGACATCGTACTAATGCACAAAACAGTGTTTTTATACATGCAACGCTAAAATTCTTTCTTACATGCCACACAATCCCCCACAATTGCAAAGATTTGTTACGAACATTTGTTAAGTGTGAATTGAAAGATAATTGAAATAATACACCTTCAACTTCAGTCACATTGGGGTTGCATCAATTGTATTATTAGAGTTAATTATATTGGGTTTCCGTATAAAAGATAAAGAGTAGCATTTATTCATGTTAATTGAAAATTCAAAGTATATTTATACATTTAAGAAAAATTTCGTCTTTTTCAATTATATATAAAAATCAATTAAAAATTAAAACTGCTAAAAAAACATCAGAGAAGAATTTATGTTTCAGCCAATTAGGGTATATGGTTTAAGAAAATTGAAAAATGCTGCCTGAAAACAATTAAAAATCTTCAAGAGGCACGTGTTTTCTGAAGAAAATAATTTAAAAGTAAAAGTTATCAAGAACTATCAAAATATTAATTATGAAAAGAAAATAAAAAAAATAAATATTCATGTAGTAATTTTTAAACATGTCAAAACTATAAACCATTTAAATAATAATTTATATTTTAGATGGCAGTTGACAATCTCCAAAAATAAAATAGAATTAATATTTTCCCCAAAAAACTGTGTTTTTTTAGTTTTTGTTTTTATTACATTCTGATATAAAATAATAATTGTAGATCATATCATATATAGGATGGGTGGGTGACCTCTATCAATAAAACATTTTTGTATCTAAACAATTTTTTTTAAATGGAATTAATATGTTTTTTTATAGTGTAAATGAAAAAATTTAAACATAGCAAAAAAAAACTGTTAATATTTAAAAATTTGATAGATATTTAACAAAAATTAAATGTATATACAATAAAACGGTTTCAATCATCCGAAAGCCATTTAACATCATCAAAGCAAAGTAAAAAGGGAAAACTGCAATAAAATAAATTTAAAACCTTAACCAAAACCATTAATAATTAACAAAAAAACTTTAAACTGAAACATTTAAACAGGAAGTCCGATATGAACCAAATATGGAGGGGGTGAAGGACATACTATGGTCGTGGAAAGTGGGGGCTATGTGGCTTATTTATAAGGGGGAAATATAGGAGAGGTAGACAACTATAGGAGGGTAATGGTGACAGTAGTGAAAAATAGGTTGGAGAAGGAAGTGGAGGAGAAGGGACTAGTATCAGAAACGGAGGAAGAGGAGAGGAATGAGAGACCAGATCTTTACTTGGGCCAGGATGGTAAAGAGAATAATGGAAGAGAGAGGAAAGAGGAAGTATGTATGTGGTGTTTTGGGGTTTGAAAGAGGCATATGATTCGGTACTGAGGGGCAGATTGGTGGAATTTTTGAAGAGAAGAGGGGTTAAAGGGGGGGATGGTTGATTTGTGAGAAGGGAATATGAGGAAACACACCATAGCAAAGGTGGGGGGAGATTTAGGATGTGGATGGGAGTGAGACTGATCTGATGGCTGAGTCCCCCCTGTTTAATCAGTATATGAGTGAATTGGAGGAGGTGTTGGTGTACAAGCATTATATGGTGCTGATGGTGAGGGACTGGGATGCATCGAAAGAGATGAAGAGGGAGTTACGGGTGAATGTAGGGAAAACGAAGTGAATGAAGTAAATGAAATAAAGGAAGGGAAGGAAGAGTGAAAGGGCTACATACAATGGAAGGGGAATTGAGAGGGTGCGTTTTAAGTGTATGGGGGGGATATGAGGAGCACATAAGATAGGTACTAGGGAAGGCGAGGAGAGCGTGAAGTCGATTTTGATGTCGAGGTGTGGGGGACAAAGAGATTTGAATGTGTGGAGCTTGAGCAAAGGTGGTTTATGAGAGGCAAGTGGTAGGGGTGAAGAGATCAACACCTGGATAGATTAAATAAAACACTTTCCACTTTGTTTTACCACAAGAGTTATTTATTGACTGTGACTATAGTTTCGATCATAAACTGATCATTATCAAACATAAACTTTATGTGATTGAAACTATAGTTACAGTCAATAAATAACTATTGTGGTAAAACAAAGTAAAAAGTGTTTTATTTAATTTTTAATCTAAATGTACCACCAAGTAAACGCCGACATCATTCAAGAACCTGGATATATATTATTACAAGAATTGAATTCAGAGAGCTTAGGGAGTAAGGTAGTGAACAGGGTGGTGGGGTATGAAATGAAAGTGTGTGCGCTGGAAAAGGGGAGATTGGTGATGAAGTATGGGAGGAGTGTAGGGTAGGGTAGATGGAGAGCGAAGAGGAAGAGTTTATACGAAAGGGTAAGATTGGCAGAGGAACTGATGAATGAATGGCCTGAGAAAGTGGTGAATGTGGTTGATTGTGTGTATGAGAAGGAGAAAGAAGTGGAGACAGGAAAGGCAGGCATATATAGAGGGGAGCGAGTACGAGTGGTATGGGATATGGCAGGTGGGAGATGGTGATGATGGCAAGGTGTGGGTCGGATCAAAGAAGGAGAAAGAGATGGATGGGAGAAAGTTACGGGGAGTGCGTGTTGTGTAAGAATGGGAGGGATACGTGGAGACATCTGGCGGAGGAGTGCGAGGAGTAGGTGGAAGGGTACTGGAGGGCAATGGAGTTCGTGAGTGAGGATGGGGCCAGGGTGAAGATACTGAGGAGACTGGGGTGGGCGAGAACATAGGCCTTAATCTTGATAATTATATATTATTTAATGTTTAATTGTTTTGAAGATAAGTTGGAATGATAATCGTCTAAATCAATGTTTGCTTGATATTTAAATTAGTTTTTACTTTCTCAAATAATTATGATTGTAATCAATACAATAAACATCTCATTACCTAATTGAACCAACACCCGAAATTTTATAGCTATACTAAAACCATCATAGCTAACCATCTTTTGTTAGTCAAGGCCTGTACAGAATACTTTTTTAGTTATAAATCAAATATCAAATTAGTTGACGGATATCCAAATTTAACTTTATGTTTACTGTGAATTGCGTAATAATTACATCCTAAATGGCATGCTATACAATTTTTAATAACTACCTAATGGAATGAATGACTGATGTAACTTGATTTAATTTATTTTTTCTTTAAATCATTTCTAACCATAAGATAAATAAGTAAACATTACTTTCCAGTCCTAATTTTAAATATTTACAAATTGGATAAAATCAAAACAAGAATGGTAATTATGGAAGAAAACTAGAGTTTTACTGTACTCATCTTGAAAATATAGGTTCATCAAGAAAATAGAGCAACAAGTATTCAAAGAAAATATTTATTTAAATTATGTTGCATTATGTTTGTACCTCTTGCAACCCTTACTTGTGTGATAGTTGACTGTTGACATTAATAAGTTAATAGAGATGACAGTTTACAAATACATACTAGAGAATATATGACAGTTGACTGGTGACTGTAATTAATTTACATTTTATACCACTGAGTTATAAATTAATAAAATATAATTTACCTATGATAGCTGGTAGAAAACAATTGACACTTAAATGTTTAAGAAATTGAATTGATTGACCAACTGACACTTAAAAGTTAAAAAAATACAATGTATATTTTATAGATGACATCATAGAAAATCAGTTAACATTTAAAACTTAAGTTTATTATCAATTATTGTTTGTATCGAGTTAAACATGATTTTTCATTTTTAAGCAAAATGAGCAAGAGGCGGCGTACAAGCTCAATAGCTAGTCGGGGCCAAGAAGAAGATTCCCTAGATAGTATAGAAGCTTCTTCAAGCGCGGGCAGGAAGCGCAGCAAAAAGCAGGACCCTGTAAGTACATGACATTTGAGCGTTTTTGGTTTTTTGTTTTACAATGACAGTAGCGTACAACTCAAAAGTTTCTACGATGAATAAATAGCCTTACATTCGTACGTTTACTTATGAGATATTTTAAATTATCATAATATAGCAATGTAGTTATTTGAAAAATTAAAAAAATGCATTCACAGATTCATAGAGGAACACTATAAAAGATATATAAAAAACTAGTTTTTTGCAAATTCATTTAAAATGATCGTAGAATACACAAGTAAAACCAAATTATTTTAATTTTTAATTCAGTTTACGTTGTATAAAAAGTATAAAATTATCATTAAAAAGTCTACAATAAAGATATGTTTATTATTTTAGAATTCAAGGGATTTATTTCAATATTATAAAATAAATGCACAACACTATATAATTTCATGCTATTTTGTTTTTCTGTTTTTAATAAAACAACCACTGTTTATGTAGATAACGACCTAACCAAATAGAGATTGATGTAATAAATCATAAAAATACTTCTAAAACATAAGTTCCATGTTTTATTTTATTATACAAATTTTTTATTTGAATTTTTTTTTTATTTTATGTTATTGGTATTGTTTAATAAAAACAAATGAAACGTAATTTGTTGTAAAAATTATTTTGTTTATAACGTAACCTCTAAATAAAACATGTATTTTCTATGTAAATTGCTATATTATGACATTTATATTTTTCTGTTTTATAATAACATATACACATAAAACAGTTCTGTGCAATGTGGGGCTTATTCCGAGTAACTGGAAATGGGCTCACATTATAATGCACAGGCCATTTGATCGCTTTGAAAGTTATAATGCTGTATCTTTGGAATGGTTTTTTGATTATTTGTTACATCCAGTGGAGTTTTTGAAAAGCTAATCACTACGTCTCTAAAGCCTAGTGCATGCAGAAAACCGGCGCTTTGTGGGTGTTTTGTTTTTTTAATCGTAAAACTATTAAAACTTACTAACTGGGTGATAGGAGGAGTCATGAGCCTCGTTAGTTAGTAAATATTTTTGAATTATTCTAGACCGAATTAGTGCAACAGCTTTATGATACGATTCGTAACTTTAAAAAAGACGACGGCACCCTGTTGTGCGACGCTTTTATAAGAGTGCCGAAGCGCAGGCAAGAGCCTAGGTATTACGAGGTAGTGACGAATCCGATAGACCTGTTGAAGGTGCAACAGAAAATTAAGACCGACGAGTACGAGGACGTCGAGGACCTGCAGGCCGACGTCGAGCTGATAACAAATAACGCGAAAGCGTTTTATAAAAAGAACTCGCATGAGTATAGAGACGCTTGCGAACTCCTGGAACTGTTTCACGCGACCAAGGCCAGGTAAATAGTGAAGTTTTAAGCAAAATTTAAGTGGAGACTTGATGAGTATTCAATTTTAGATTGGTTGATGGTAAGGATGAGGATGATAGAGGTAGAGGCGGCGGCAGGGGCGGCTCGAAGCCGGCGAGGAAGTCGGAGACTCGACGGCAGGATGTCATCGAGATCTCCGAGGACACGTCCGAGAGCTCGACGAATCCCGACGAGGATTTCAACCTCTACGAGGACCTCTTCACCGCCGTCATGACCGCCACCGACTCGGACAATCGTCCGTTGCACACGGAATTCCAGCTGTTGCCTTCTAAGAAAAAGTATCCCGAATATTATAAAGTTATCGAGAATCCGGTCGACCTGAAGTCGATCGCTATTAAGATACAAAATAACGAGTACGCCAGTTTGAACGACATGGAGAAAGATCTGCTCACGATGACGAAAAACGCTTGTATATTCAACGAACCTGGATCTCAGATATATAAAAATGCTAAGAACTTAAAAAAGGTTATCACTAGTAAAAAGATCGAGGTGGAACACGGGAAGTTACAGGGTGGGAAGAGCAGCGAGCGGATACGAAACAAAAGAACGCGGGCTAGCACTAGCCTGTCCGCCGTTACCGCCGCTATGAGGAGCGATGACTCTGATTTCGAGTTGGAGCCTGAAGAGCCTATGGAAGAGGAGGTAAAATTCATTCACACAATCACTATCTATAGCACATATTTATATATAACAGAAATTTTACAAAACAAACTAATTCTTTTATCTTCTGAATTAAATAAAGTAAACAATCATACAAATAAAATAAAAATACGTTATTTGTTAATATCACGACTTAGTTGTGTTCAGGTCTTAATCTAAACTAAAGTCAATAAAAAATAAATCGTGATATTATCGAAAGAAAATATTTTTATTTTATTTTAATTTAAGAATGTATTACGTAATAAATGCTTACAGTGTCAAACAAATAAACTATTATAATCAATTTGGGCTAAATATATAAATAAACATATCAAGCCTTCTACGTAATAATGGCAGACGCTTTGGTTTTAATAAATAACATTTGAATACTGGACAATAAACTTTAAGCAAATGGTTTAATAATAACGGGTGTCCAACAATTATTGCAGTCCCGGGTGGCGTTGGAATAAAAAGCGTAGGTCGATTCTTACATGTTGCAAATAAATGAACTGACATTTTTAATGCACTTTTAAGTTATGTTTGACAATTAAAATGTCAGTTCATTTATTTGCAACATGTAAGAATCGACCTACGTTTTTTATTCCAACGCCACCCGGGACTGCAATAATTGTTGGACACCCGTTAGTTAAATACATATCATTTCGTAAATTTATAACGAGTCATATTAAGAAAACAAAACGAATCACTTTTTAGAGCAACTATTTCCTTAGCTAATATCACGACTTTATAAATTTTAGTTTTAAACAAACTTGCCATATTTAATAAATAGAGAATTCTATTTCTTTTTCTACCTCTATTTTTTTTAATATAAGATATATGTAAACACAATCTTTTATACAAATTATATAATTATGTTTATCAAACCAAAATAATTTTTGTATAGGTCTAACATAAATATTGAATATGTATAATTATATAATATTTATACTCTCTTATTTTTAAGAATTATTCTAATATCTTACAAATTCAAAACCAAACAAGTTTTTATTGCAGTAAATACCTTTCATTTTTATCACTGAACTTGTGATTTAGAACTTTCTTTGGGTTTTTCATTCATAAGTATGGCCTTTGGCTGGCAAACGGTAAATAGCAGCACTAGTTTTTTAAAAGAAAAAAAAACGTTTTTTCTTCTCATAATAGACCTTCATATAGTATCAATCACCATTATCATCTTTATGATTTATAAATTTTATGTATATTTTTGTAGTTAATTTGTTTTTACATGTATTTTTCTAAGAAAGAAGACCAAATAAATAAATAAATAAATACATATAAAAAATCAATAGGTAGTTGATTAAAAATTCACTTGTTCGTTTCACATAATGTTTAAAGTGATTAATGAGAAACAAATCAAGTTAAAAGATCTCTTACATTCTGTTATCTATAAATATGGCTATCAAAGATTAATAAGTGAAGTGTGCAAACATCAAATTTTTCATTGTAGGGAGAAGTAGACTCTGATAATCCAAAATGGCAACTATTTGAAACGGTGAAATCGGTAGCAAACCCGAGCGGCACGTTATTGAGCGAACCGTTCTGGAAATTGCCATCACGGCGAATCTACCCCGATTACTATAAGGAAATAAAAAATCCCGTGTCTTTAACGCAAATCCGAAGGAAGCTCATCAACCAATTATACGGAACGGTCAGCGAAGTGGCCGGCGATCTTACCGTAATGTTCGAAAATGCCAAAAAGTACAACTTGCAGACCTCAAAGCTCTATAAGGTAAAAATAAAAAACGAAGCATACTGAAGGGCGAAGTGAAACTGTTTATAAACATTGGACTGTTGTTTTTAGGACGCCGTTAAACTACAAAAAATCATGCAAGCTAAAGTCCAAGAGCTACTTGACGTAGATCAGGTAACAAACACGAAAGTCACTAACAAAACACGAAAGGTATGGCTTTACTTGCACTGCTTCCGCTCTCATATTTTTTCTGAATAATTTGCAAATGCTTTTGTTGTGTAGGTTGTATTCTTGAGGTAACAGATGGTTTTACGTAGTGTATTCATTTACTAATCATCAGCTTGGAGCTAACAATCAGCTTACCGCTTCATTCATAATTTATTATTTATTAATCGGGTGCCGTTGTTCCACGTTTTGCTCACGGTGTTATTTTGAATTTTAGGATACAGATAGTGAGGACTCTTCGGAGGTTAATCGTCGGAAAAGTGGCGGCCGGTCGAGAACTCCGGGTACACCAGCTCCCAGGGGTCGGCCTCCTAGGGATTCCATGACGTTGAAGAAACGACTGCACGCTATTTCGAAATATCTGTTGGATTATGTGGTAATAATGATTTTATATTTTTTTAAAGTAATAATAGATAAATTATCAGTACCGATCTACACTAATCTCTAAACACATTACGAACAAGAATTCTTTTCTTCACAATAATATGATGAAATCAAACTCGATAATTTTATTAAATGAGTTTTATTCATTGTCATCATTTCCAATTAAATTTTCTGTACAATTATCACGAAATTGTTATTTTTTAAATATAGAAAGAAGATGGAAGAAAACCTATGCTCGCGTTCATGGAAAAACCGTCGAAGAAGCTCTATCCTGACTACTACGAAGTGATAAACGAGCCGATCGACTTCCTAGAGATCGAGTCGAAAATAAAAAACGAACAGTATGCCAACGAAGCCGAGCTTATCAAAGATTTCAAGCTGATGTTCTCCAACTGCCGTCAATATAACGAAGAAAACTCGCCTATTTTCGAGGACGCCACGCTGCTAGAAAAAGTGCTGATGGAGAAGTGCGAACAGATCGTTCCGACGCCGGAGAAAAGACAATACACAAGGGTGTAAGTAATTAATCCATTTTAAATCAATTGTTAATTCAGCAGACATTAAAGTTCTATTAACACGTTAAGCGCCACGCCGAATCTGCCGGGCCGCTCGCCGATGGACCGGGGAACTAACCTTTGCTTATCGTGTTTTAATAAATTACATTAATGTTTTCAAGTATTATATTGTTTTCCTTAAAGCATTGACTAAACAAAAACTATGCCGCCTAAAATAAATAATCACAGAAGGACCGACAAGCGAGCCGCCGGACCGACGAAGCCTGAACGGAAAATCTTGCTCCGGTCCCTAGGGACCGGCGTGGCGCTTAACGTGTTAATTGGATATTGGCCAGCCACCTTATATGAATTTTTTTACTCAAACTATAAATCCTTGTTTAATTCATTCATAATTCATATATAAATTCTGCCTATGATTCAATGATTGGAGGGTAGAATAGTAGAATAAAAATATTTTTATTTATAACGATAACAGGTAAAAACTTTTATAGTATTAGGGCTAGTATCTTTTCACATTTTTTATTCTTAAAAAATACATAATAAATAACAGGTGACATACAATCGATAAAAGGCTATATTTTATAAAAAAGCATATGACAGATAACAGATATCAAATGGAGAATGACACTTCATGATAGTTATAAAGTGACATATGCGATGATAATAGATGACAAATCATTAAACATTAATTTTTCTGTATTGCTTTGATATCATTTCTTTTTAGACAAATAACAGATAATGACTTATAAATGACTGATGCCAAATAATTTCTAAAGTTAAATATTTATTTTCATTTTTACACTTATTTTGTATGACAGATAACATTATAAATAATAGGTGACATATGGCAGAAAAGGTCACAAAATAAAAAAAATATATTTAAGTAATGTACATATTACTCTAAAGATTCTTTATATCATTTTCATTTCTTCTTCGACTACACCCTATACAATGTTCATTAATCCATTGTATATTTTATAAAAATATAATAAACAATTATTATAATTCTTATAGTGCCAAACCCAAAAGAATATTAACACCATTGGAAAGAAACTGCCGGACATTATATGATACGATTAAAGACTATAGGGAACCTAAAGCAAACCGACAGTTGGCATCAATCTTTATGAGACTACCATCTAAACTTGTAAGTATTTTAGAAGTTGTTAATTTAAATATTAAAATTTAAAAGCAGTGCAAATATAAAACAGTCAAAATTATTGTTTTTATAATATTTATATACATTTAGGACTATCCAGATTACTATGATATAATAAAGTGTCCAGTGGATATGGAAAAAATCTCGCACAAGGTCAGGTTAAAAGAATACGAGACCCTTGACGAGCTGGTGGCGGACCTGAACTTAATGTTCGACAACGCCTGTAAATATAACGAACCCGACAGCCAGATCTACAAAGACGCCTTGGTTCTGCAGAGAGTGTGCCTTCAGACGAAGCTACAGTTAAAGGAGGACGACGACACGATACCAGAAGTCCCCGCCGCCATACAAGACCTTCTATTGAATCTATTTACCTCTGTTTACAATCACCAAGACGCGGACGAAAGATGCTACTCGGATTCCATGACTGATTTACCAGAACACGACGAGGTGAATGGTAAAAAGTGAGTTGGTTGGTTGCGATTATGCTAACCTTTGAGTTTTTTAAGTTATTTGTAACTAAATATTGGTTTAGTGTTAAATATTTTTTAACAAATTTGTATTATTTATAATTCTACAAAATGATTAAAAAAAGTGAATTTATAGAAAAAAATAACAAAACCACACCATTTCACAACATCGTAATATATTCAATATAAATTAATAACATCAGTTTACTGTGCTATCCTCAATATTAATGTATCTACACTTCTTTTCTATTCCATCTAATATGTATAATGTTACTAATACTTAAAATTTTATACATGCAATCAATTAAAATTCAATTGTTTAAATTTTCAGAGTTAGAGCTTTATCATTAGACTTGATAAAAAGACGTTTAGACAAAGGCCTTTACAAACGGTTAGATACATTTCAAGATGACGTGTTCGCGTGCCTAGAACGTGCCAGACAATTATCCAGATCCGATTCTCAAGCGTTTGAAGACTCTGTGGAGCTACAATCATTTTTTATTAAGCTGAGAGACGAGATCTGTAGGAACGGTGAGCTGCTGCATTCGCCCGCTTTAAGCTATACCCTGGCCAATCTCCAGAACGCGGTCGAGAGCCTGCGGCAGAGCAAGATCCTCCAGGAGTCCTTGGAGGACGAGAGCGAGACGCGAAGTTCGGAAGACTCCATAATCAAAGAGACTCCCATGACAGTGGGTGATTCAATGACGTGCAACCAGCAGACTTTTAAAGTTGGTGATTTCGTGTACCTCGACTCAAAGGATAAGGGCGTCGATCCACACATACTGCTGATCGAGAGGCTGTGGACCAACGGCGGTCAGCAGATGCTGTACGGGAATTATTACCTGAGGCCTGCCGAAACCTACCATTTAACTACGCGGAAGTTTCTGGAGAAGGAAGTGTTCAAGTCTGATACTCATGTTGCTGTGCCATTAGAGGAGGTTAAGGAGCGTTGCTTTGTTATGCATTTTCGGCAGTATTTCGTAATGAGACCTGAAGGTGAGTAATTCACCTTTAACAGGTTGACTGCGTTACCGGTCCCCCGGGACCGGTGCCGAGTTTCACTGTGGTGCGTGGTCGCAAAAATTTTACACAGACGGGAATGGAAGTTACCGGTCCTCGAGGACCGATTTTCAATAACGCAGTCAACCTGTTAAATGAACGGAGATAAACAAATTTTATAATTATAGGTTTTGATGAAAAGGACGTGTACGTGTGTGAGTCAAGATATAGTACAAGATCCCGTAGTTTTAAGAGGATAAAGATTTATAAAGAAAACACGAATCAGGTGCTAGTTCCCAGAGAGACGCCCATCGAGCCGAAACGGGTGGTCTCCATCTTCAAGGAACGCGTCGAGAAACACAAGGACGAATTGGCTGAACTGCAAGAAATTGAGAGATTAATTGAGAAAGAGAAACCTGTAAGTATAACTAATCATAATTTACAAGTAGCTTTAATTTCACTCATTTATTTTTAAAAGATTGGATGAATTATTTTTATACTCAGTGATGTTTTAATTTTGTTTCAGAACGTTGTTGCGTTCACACAAATGAACATTGAGGACGGTAACACATACTATGAACAATATAATACAATATGTGCGGGTGTTGTGAAAACTGGTGATTTTGTGTACGTACTGGCTGATGGAGGAAGGCAGACAATTGCTCAAATTGACACCATTTGGGAAACGAAAGAGTGAGTTTATATGTCTTTATCACTAGTATGTTTATTTTCTTTTGTTTGTTTGGTAATAAGAACCAACTTACTAACTGAAAATGAAAAAAAAAATATTTTCTTTCAATTGTTTAAATATTTAAAAGAAGTTTCACTTATTTTTAATTGGTGGATAGGTTTTAGTTAATTAATTAGGATTTGTATTGGCTAAATAAGACGTTAAATATTTTTTTGTCTTAATCTGTAAAAAAATAAGATGGCTTTAATATTATTTTTACTCTGTATATTTAAATGTTGAATTTTATTACAGTGGAAAGTGCTACTTTCGTGGACCATGGTTTATAACTTCTTCGGAGGTACCTCAGATCCCTAACAGGATATTCTACAGGCAGGAGCTGTTTCTATCGACACTAGAAGATACAAATCCCATTGTCAGTGTTGTTGGGAAGTGTTCAGTGCTGGACTACAATGAGTACATATCGAGTAAGTAATTTTTTTATTATATACTTATTTATTTATATCTTTGCTCTTCTTACATAAAAAGTACATAAAGGAGAGTTTCCAAAATTTTACATACACTTAACAAAGTGTATGTAATATGCAGTTTTGGTAAGATTGTCCAAAAATCTAACATAGCAAGTTTATAGAACGTTATTTAAAGTAACTTTAAATAAAATAAAATAAACTTTGTTTATATCACATACTTTATTATTTCAGTGACTATAGTTTCGGTCATTGTGTCGGAACTATAGCCACTGAAATAATAAAGTGTGTGATATAAATAAAGTTTATTTTATTTTATTTAAAGTTATAAAATATGTATCACAAAGTGAAAGCCTCTACAATCAAAAAGTTATTTAAAGTGTATATATAAGCTTAATGGGGATTTTAAAACTGCTGTTATAATCTTGATTTAACACAACCTATCTATAGCCAAAAGTTGACGGTTAAGCCGGAATTCGTCTTCAAAGTTTCAAAAAATATTTAATTTGTTGATGACAATTGAACGCTTTATTCGATTTAAATTATCATAACACATCATTTTACTTATTATGGTCAATATTGATTGATACAGTAGTACCACCACGTAAAAATTATAATATTTTTTCATTGGTGCATCCAATAAAAACTAAAAAATAGTACTTAAAAACTTTTCTCTCTTAATAAATAAAACCCAGCGTAATTTAAATTTTTTATCTACGCAGTTCGTGCAATAAAGCATCACTTTTTACACTTGTACCTTAAATAACTATTATCTACGATCGTACACAAAGTATACGCTTTTTGAATCATTTTTCATTGTAAAAGTGGCTTTTTAAAGCACTAGTGCTTTTTTACGTTTTTACTGCATGGTAATGTCAAACTGTTTTTATTGCACAGAAATGTCAAATTTTACAGATGAATATATTATAGGACAAATTTTCGACGAAAAACTTATTTTTTTATTAATTGATACAAATAACTAATAAACTATAAGTAAAATATGTAATACAAACGAAATGGCAGATTTAAGAACTCTGAAGATTTCATTTAATGCAAGTCGAAGCGATTACAATAAAGCGAACATTTTTTCCATAAATAATAATGGCGGCCGACATTTGTGCAACTTGTTTACTGGTTGCTAAGTAACGCTTTCATTAGTGCACTGCGGGTAAAATATGTTTCCATTAATGGTATTATTGAAATGACATTAAAATATTACTAATAAGAATATATTATTTGAAATCCTTTACGATCGAAGATAAAATTTTGTAAGGCACACGTGTAAAAAGTTTCTTTATTGCACTCCTGGCTTTAAAAAAACTTAATAGTTATTTAAGGTACAAGTGTAAAAAGTGATGCTTTATTGCAAGAACTGTCGTTTAAAAACACGAGCGAGGAAGGAGCGAGTTTTTTAAAGCCAGGAGTGCAATAAAGAAACTTTTTACACGTGTGCCTTACAAAATTTTATCTTCGATCGTAAAGGATTTTGAAGAATATATGTTTTCATTAATTGAATTATTGAAATGACATTAAAATATTACTCATATGAATATATTCTTTGAAATCCTTTACGATCGAAGATAAAATTTTGTAAGGCACACGTGTAAAAAGTTTCTTTATTGGACTCCTGGCTTTAAAAAAACTCGCTCCTTCCTCGCTCGTGTTTTTAAACGCCAGTTCGTGCAATAAAGCATCACTTTTTACACTTGTACCTTAAATAACTATTACCTATTTTTCTTTTGTCAATTTTTGATTATTTTTAAATAGTTATGAAACTATTGCTTACGCATTTTCGACTACGTTTTTCTTATTTTTTGCGTTAACCAAGCGTATTCTTGACCTAGCACAACATAAACTGTCTAAGGCCTGCCATGCAACTGACCTAAATTTGTGTTTTATTGAGGCAGGTCAGGATAACACTAGTTCAATGTACTTTGTGTTATGGAAGGTGGGGAGTACACTGAGTTAAAGTATAATTTATTAATAAAATATAAAAGTCCTTTGGGTCGTAGAAAATTAACTAATAATTTAAAAATACGAAAACATTTCGTAAATGAGGCTTATTAAGACTTCAAAACAAATCACTTATTGGAACAACTACTTCCCTGGCTACCTTGACAGATATTGAATTATACAAAAGTAATTGTGTGTTACAAACAGCAAAGCTATCACTAGTTTAAATGAATTTATTTCTGTCAAATAAAGTCCAAAAAAAATTAAATTTACATTTACAGTTTTCGATTGAATATGGTGGAAAATATAAAAAGAAATGAATTTACGCTGATTTAATTATAATAAACTATATTATTAAAATTGCAATAAATAATTGTGATAATCTTTTAAAGTAACACACTCATTTACACACAAATACACAAATAGCACGGCTGAAGCTATTACTAATTTTAATAAAAACACATAGTAAATAAATGTTTTATTCAATGTCCTAGCAAAAAAGGAATTAAAAAATAATGTAAAAATCAAAATGGAGAGATTGAAACACGTGATCTGCAGACAGCTTATAAACTTGATTGTTATATTATTATACATAACTTGTTTGTAACACCTGAATTCTTTTATTTTGACAAATTAATGCATTATATTCCTGACAATTTTTAGCTGCTTTTTTATTAAGTTTAAGTACTGATCCCGAAAATATTTTAAGTTATTGAAGAAACGACAGAAACAGTAATAGTGAAAGAATAATAATTAATTAGAAAATTATATTTATTTTATGAAATAAATTAATAATAATATATAAACAACGTGTCCACGTAAGTATGCAACAAATGGGAAACTTTTTTATTATTAATTTCTCAGAAAATTTTATTCATTATAAAAGTTGGTGCTTGATCTTAAACATACAATAAAGACAAAATAAATGACGTTCGACTCTATATTAGCAAAATATTGAACTATTTTTATAACTTTTGCACTTTTTAAGTGAATTATATCAAGTATTCTCAGTTTTGATGTATCTGTCATTAATATTTATTATTAATAAATAATGAATTCATAATTAAATAAACACAGTTATATTTCTTATTTCACTATTTTATTTAATCACTAAATGTACATTTCGCACTCTATGGGTCCAATCTATTCATGAAAACAGTAGATCATTAAATGTTCTAGGGGTTTAATTGTAAAAATTATTACTTCTGATGCTCAATTAATTTTTGAAAGTGGAAAAGCTTCTTTTTATTTTAAATTATAGCTGGATCCATTTGAAACTTGCCATTCAAAATCAAATTTAATTTATTTAATATTAAAAATCCTTCATTTTCACCGAATACTTCTTTCGATATTATTTTGATTTCTTGGCCAATGCGTCCAGGTATTTTCTAAAATGAATCTGCTTTTATACATATTTGATTGTGTTGCTCACAAAATTTAAACGCGATTTTATGTAACTAAATTGTGTTGAAGGAAGCTCTTGTTTCTTAAGAACTGTTTGACAGTCATTAACTGATTTGCTTGTCATTTCGGGTAAGTTGTATATAACCTTATTAAATTCTTCAAAATTGTTCGCATAGTACATCGTAGCATATAGCCAAGTTCCCCATTTTGTTAGCACTGGTTTATGGGGCAATGAGATATCAGGTAATGACTTCTTGAATAATTGCACTCACAGAAGAATATAAGAACTATTTTTCCATATTTAATTAAACCTACAAATGGAAATTTCATTCTTATGGTTTCAGAAATTCGTTTCTATCCATGTGCTAAACTTGTACAATGCACAAAATGCATTATTAGTAAAATTTTGTAACTTGGTATTGTCTAAGGCAAAAATAAGCTTGTCAGTTCATCATTTATGAATTTTGCTATAATGTTATTATCAGTTTTCTTCAATTCTTTTGTATATATCAAAATACTATTGGTCAGATGTCTTCATGTTAAACTCCTATTATTAAATTAAACAAGCGTCTGTGGTTTCATCCGCACCAAACCACATATAATTATTGTTAATATCTTTAATTTTTTGTATGGTTTCATAGTAGGCAAGAACTTTTTCTCGGGAATGTGCATTTTACAATATTTTCCCAAGAAAGATTTATAAATGCATTATTTTGTAATTTTCTTATTCGAATGTAAAAGTATATTGCACAAATGTGAATTTAATTTAAATTGTCCATCGTTTGTTGAAGGTGATGCTAAAGATTGTGATATTGTGCTGTTTTTTTAGTTCAGCTTTGAACTTTTTCAAATGTTCTTGATGTAGTGTTGTTATAACATGTTTTACATACAAGTCTTGACTAGTTAGGATGCAGTTGGGAAATAAAATAAAACTTACTATTTTTAAACATGCTTTACAAAATAATGTATAATTTTCACTTGTTAATTCTGGATAGTCTCTAATTAATTCTTATATTGTGGTTTTCACCTTTTGCATTATGAATATAATTTATCTGTGATTCCCCAGGTTAATACGATTCACGCATATAATAATTTTTGATAAATAAGCAAAGTTTTTGGAATGTTAATTCAATAGTTTAAGAATGCGAGTTTGAATATGAAAATTAACGAACGGGAAATATGCGCCAGTCGTCCCATCCGTATTTTTGCCGAGGGTAGAAAATTGATACGGTTGCAGAACACCTGATTATTAGCTATCACTTAAATTTGTTTACATGTAATACTTACTGGGGCCCCTGTTTGTGATTCCTATGAAGCGTTCGTCTGTATTATCTGAATAATGAGACGGTCTATTATATCTACTTATTTATAAACGAATCTATTGTAAATTGGTAATTTGTACTAATATTTATTAATAATAAAATTCATTATGATTATTGTATCATATTATGAAGATTTTAAACAATTATGTTGTCAAAAGACACGAAGAAAATATGTAATACAAATATAATCTATAAATGATGGGATACAGATTTTTACGAAAATTCTCTATATTTCACGCTGATATTAAATTAATGTGCTATTTAATATCAGCGTGAAATTTGTATTAAATGTTTTTAAAATTTTTAAGAAAATACTCCAAATAAGCATCAGAATCTAAAAAAAGCATGAAAATAAGCATAAAAAGTCAAAATAAGCACAAAAAGTCAAAATAAGCAAAAAAGCAAAAAAAAACTTTGCGCTAAGTAATCACATTCTTCAAGATTCGTATAGATATTAAGAAATTTTTTCGATGCTATTAATATTATGGATAAGCATAATGCTAGAAATCCGCTCTCTAATGATAACAATGTTCTTTAAACCTAATATTAACATTTCTTTGGGTTTGTCCGATGTACATTTTTTCGCAATTTGAACAATTTAAAGAGTAAACGCCAGAGTTAAGGATCTTGTTTGCTAAACGAATTACCTAGGAATTTATTAAGTTTTGTATTAGAATATGCCGGAATTAAGCTGATTTTTTTAAGAATTTTATTTATGTGGTGGTTGGCGGCAGGTGCGTGGATCATTTTAACATATAGTCTGTTCGTTGGATCTTTGGTCGTACGTCACAAACTATCGCTTCAAAAAACGACGAAAGTTTTACAGTGCGTTCTTTTTCTAACGCATTTGGTTTACTTTATCAGACTGAATGTTTTTGCGTCGTTTCTCGAAGCGATAATTTGTGACGTACGACCAAAGATCCAACGAACAGACTATATGTGTGTTGATTTATTGAATTCGATATCGGTTCTAATGTTGTAATTGACTGCATGTAATGTTTTTTCATGTGTTTGTTGATAAGTTTTTGTATTGTTTTTTGGTTGTACTTTGATGAGTCAGCTATTTTACGTATGAGGTTGAATTCAAGTTCTCGGTTTTGTTTGTTAATAGGGAGGTTGATGGCTCTGTATATCATACTATTAAAAATGTAGAGATCATTAAAAACGCATTCATAAAATATTGCGAAAAACAATTAAGGTTTGTGAAAGAATTGGGAACACGCGTGTTTTTTTATTAATTTAAAATTAACTTTATATGTTTCATAGTAAGTTAAATAAAACAAAACAGAAAAAACATATCCTAAAGGGGTAAATAGTTATTTGTACAACAAGTGTGGAAATGTAACGCTTTTCCGCACGAGAGTAAGATGTTGGTGTACGAGCGAACGTAGCGAGCGAGTGCGTCAAGTTCCTACTCGAGTGCGGAAAAGCGCATTTCCCACGAGTTATACACACTATTTTTTCACATACTGCATATAACATCAGTTATAAAGGTGTTTGCGATTTCATTTTTGACACTGACATATAAAAATTAGGTTGTAATTACCGATATGTTGTATACAGGGTTGCTAAAATGTATTGTATTTAACTTTATCTAACATGCATTACATAAATAAATATATAATTATACACAAACCGTAAGAAAAAAAAATATACAAATAATTTTGACTGGATGTAGAAGGGCGGAGTTCACTCTTACGAATATCTCCTAATGTAAGAGAGCTAGCGAAAAATGTTAAGATACAAAAGTTTTAGGGTTTTTTTAAAAACTATTGAGACAAATAAAGACAAATTAAGTATACAGGATCAGTTAAAAAGTCAGGATGAAACAAACTTGCTTTTTCTTTAATGGAACACCCCGTATATTGTTCCATATTTTAATTCATCTCGAAATTCTATACAAAATTGGTATGGCACATTATAAGGCTAAACTTGACCGTTTTAGAGATATAGAACTTTGTAATACCCCGTACATTAAAGAAAAAGCAAGTTTGTTTTGTCCTGACTTTCTATCTAACATAAATTCTAAATAAGTGTATTTTGTTGCTCTGCATTTATTATTGATCCTAATTTATTATTATTCATGTAAAAAGGGTTATCTGAAGGATATGGGAATGTAAAATATTAAAACCTCATGCATGAGTAAGTAATAAATTTATAAAATGGCTAGACTACATGGTGATTATTGCATGTGGTTTAGTAAATTTACAATAAAAAGAATAGAATTATTTTAATTTTAATACATTTATTAAACTAAAATTAAAAATTATAAAACACTGTCTAATAACCTAGAAAAATCATTGTTTCCCAAAATATCTTTACCATTCCTAATAAATTCATGAAATAATTTTCATCGTAATTAACTTTTATTATTGTTACTTTGTTGTTGGTTTCGAATGAAGGATCTGGAATGCATAAATATCCAATTTTTAAATTTAACATTACCATTTGTTAATGTAATTTATGTAATTGTGCTTTGCATTTAGGAGATATGTGACCGTTTTTTAAAAAATAATCAGTTACAGTTTTTAAAGACGATGGACATTTAATTTCAAACACTGCACCATTTGATATACCATCGGGCGAAGCGCCAAATTCTCGATGCTGGTTATTTAATATTAATCCACACTAATCACTTTTCTAAATTTCCGTAAATGAAATACGATAACACTCAAATATTTATTTTGCTGTTTGCGACAATTGTTTCGACACACTGTGTCTTCTTCAGGCGAAGAAACAAAAAATTTTACATTTAAAACTATTTATACTAAGTGTGCGGTGGTGGGGTCGAACCGGTGTTAGAATAAGTTATATACCACCACCGCACACTTAGTATAAATAGTTTTAAATGTAAATTTTTTTGTATTATTTCTTCGCCCGAAGAAGACACAGTTCGACACACTGTCGCGAACAGCAAAATAAATATTTGAAAGTGTTATCGTATTTCATTTACGGAAATTTACAAAAGTGATTAGAATATGAACTTTCAACAACTAACAGCCTCAACTATTCAGTTATTAATCCACACTATTTATTTTTATATTTAATTGTCTTTCCACGTCATTGCGAACTGCGTTTAAATCGTAGCAGAAACAATGACGTCACGCGATCTTCGGTCGACTTCGTGGCGAGGTCGGAAAATTTGAAAATATTATAATTTTGAAGTGCATTTGTTAAATAAATAAACAAATATTTATAAAGAAAAATATATAAACTGAGATAAATCATTATTAGCAATCATAATAACATAAATTTATTGATATAAAAATTGTATGCGTGCACCCAATTTGTAATTGTCAAATAATAGTGGTATATGAAAACAATAATAAAATATAGATTTGTGAGGAAAAAAACAATTAAGATTGAAATTAATTAATTAATTATAATATTGTATAATTACATATATAATTAATTGACATTTTTTAAAACCTATTGGAAAAAAATATTAAGAAGATCGTCAATTCTCAAAAAATGAAGATTTGTAAAAGAAAGGTTAGAAAAAAATTATAACAATCAATAACGTTTATAAAAACAATTGAAAGTACAATATAAAAAGTAATTGACAATTATTAAAAACCGATCAAAAAATTGAATTGAAATTTATTCAACCCAAATAGAGAGAGAGAACAACATCTTTATTCGAACAATTATACACAATTTATGGAAACATACAAGTAATTAACAATATGGTTAGTCTGTCCGTTGGGCTATCGATCATCGGTCTTTCTGCCCTGTCTTGACTCTAAGTTATGTCTAAAAAAATTAAATAGTCTTGCTAGCTAGCTTAACAGTCTGGATGATTCGAACTAATGAATTGATGAATGGTGATTGATATTGGGGTTTCGGGGGGTACAGAATTTATTGAGGAGGGTTACATTAAAGGGATTTTTGGCAAATTTTAAACTAAGGCTATTTATACGTTGGGATATTGGGATGACTTGTGTGGTTTCGTAAAGGAGAGCGTTAGAAGGATTGTCTAGGGGATTGATGGGATGTCTTAGTTTGGTAAGGGTACGTAGGGCTGACCTTTCGGCGACGTTAAAGTGGTGGAGAGTGGAAGGGCGGATTTGGTTAAATAGGATCGCACTATAATCAATAAGAGGTCGACAAATCGTTGTGTAAATGTGTGTGGCTGTTTTGGTGGAAATGCCTTGATTTTTGTAAGTGAGTGCACGGAAATGTCGAGCTCTTATTTTGATTTTGGATTTGATTGATTGTGCGTGGGCTGGAAAGTTTGGAATCGAAAAGGACGGCTAGGTATTTACAGGTGTTGGAGGGGTGGATGTAGGTGTTGTTAATATTAATGGAAGGGGAATGTGGTGTGATTTTGTGATGGGGAATAAACAGTTTGGATTTGGAAGGGTTTACTTTCATACGCCATTTGGAGCACCAGGATTGTATTGCATCAAATGTTGATTGGAGGGATAGTTGGGCAGCTTGGAGAGTCGGGGCGTGGGTAACCAGGGCAGTGTCGTCAGCAAAGAGGAGGGCGTATTTTGAGGGATGAAAGTAGGTTGGATTGGGGTTGTAGATGTCATGACAAAATATATTATATAAAAGGGGCGAGAGAGGAGATCCTTGTGGTACACTTCGATGGATAGGAAATGGGTCGGAATAGATTTGATTGAATCTAACTTTGCAGGTTCTGTTAGAGAGGAAGTTATGGATAAGGATTATTAAATGACGTGGAATACACTTATAAATGAGGCCAATATGCCAAACCGAATCAAATGCCTTTTGTATGTCGAGAAAAAGAATGGCTGTTTTATGACCTTCGAGGTGATTGGTTTGGATATTGGAGGTTAGAATGGATAGAGGATGAGTGGTTGATTTTTTGGGCAGGAAACCAAACTGGTATTCGGGTATGTGGTTGTTGGAGGATTGGAGGAGTTTTTGTTTGATAAGGGGTTCGTATAGTTTACCTATTACTGGGAGGAGAGTAATGGGGCGGTAACTGGATACTAAGGTAGGATAGGTGTCAGGTACCCAAATAGATTTACATATGATCACAATTTTTGTTTATTTTTGATTTCTTATTAGCTAAGTTGTTGCATCCAGTGGTCAACATTTTAAGTACAAGTACTTATTTCATGCTTTCAATTTTGTATTTTTTCCTTTTTTTTTTTTTGTTAGCACAAAATGGGATTTCTATTTTTCTGTTAGTTTTAAATCTTGTTTTATGATGGTGATTTCGATGGTTTTTGTAGGTGTTTTGTCTGTGTATATACAGGGTGTCCCGTTAATGCGGGGAAATAGCTAGACCATAGATTCCTGAGGTCAAACTATGACGATTTAACGCAACTTATCTATATCCAAAAATTTAAGGTTAAGCCGGAATTTGGCTTCAAAGTTTCAAAAATGTTTATTTCTTTTGTTTATAACAATTGAAAGCTTTATTTGATTTCAATGAAATTTATTTTTAATAACTAACATAATATAATACATCATTTCAGTTATTATGACTATTATTGGTTAACAAGAAGTATAAGAAACAGTAGTACCACCACTTAAAAACTAAAATATTTTTTTATTGGTGGATCTAATAAAAACTAAAAAAATACTACTTGAAAGACAATTTAATTTAAAAACTTTTTTATCTCTTAATAATATTACTTTCCCTATATAGTATATATAGGGGAAGTATTGTTTTCGTGCGTGAAAATGTCTGTGGGCGCTGTATCTCAAAAACGAATAATCCGATTGAGATGAAACTTTAAACTTAAGGTTTTATCACTAAAAACTGGAACTGAAAAGCTTTTGGAGAACATTCATAAACCGGAAGTGGGTGTTTACTCGAGGCCGTTTTTTGTTTTTTTCCGATAATTTTTTTAATATGAAAAATATTACAAAACTTTTCAAATAAAAGTTGAAGGGAATGGAAAACTGAATAAGATTTTTATAAACATATTTTTCATAAAATTCTTAACTTTCGAGAAAAAAAATAAAAACTGAAATTTTTGATATTTTTTGCCAATTGCTAATAAACTATTGGAGTTACATGAAATTTATGTAACAAACAATTATCGAGAATTTAAAACTGTACAAATTAATAAGAATAGCTTTTTTGCGTAAACCTCATAGTTTTCGAGTAAAATATAGGGAAAGTACTATTTACGGTTTTCCCACAAAAAAATAAAATATATATTTTTTATCTAGTAAAAACAAAATCAAGTTTTTCATCGAATCGAAAAAAAATGTTTTTCGTGGCCGTCTTTGTTTAAAAAATGTAAATTATGTATAATAATACTTATTTAGTGTCTTTTAACAATTAATTTTTAACTTTATTATAGTTCATAAATATTCATATTTGGAACAAACAGATATCTTGTTTGTATTAGGATTTTGCAAAGAAAATTGTTTGAAAAGTGTTAGATGTTGTTTTGATTTATTTTATTAATTGATATTATTTAATTTTTATTCAATTGATTAAGTTTATTTACTTATTAATGAGTGCATAATGAGTATACTATATTCATATTTTATTTTTTTGTGCAAAAACCATACAAGATATCAAAAACTAGTAAGAGTCAAAAAAGTTTTTAAATCTAATAGTAATAGTTTTTTTTGATTTTATTGGATTTTATTGGATGCACCAATAATAAAATATTTTAGTTTTTAAGTGGTGGTACTACTGTTTTTTATACTTCCTGTCAATAACTAATGCCAACAATAACTGAAATGATGTATGATATTATGGTACTTATTAATAATAAGTTTCATTCAAATCAAATAAAGCGTTCAATTGTTATAAACAAAAGAAATAAAAAAAAATGAAACTTTGAAGCCAAATTCCGGTTTAACCGTAAATATTTGGATATAGATAAGTTGCGTTAAATCGTCATATTTTGACCCCAGGAATCTATGGTCTAGCCATTTCCTCGCATTAACGGGACACCCTGTATATGAGAGTTTGCAAAATACAAAACTGTCTGGTATTGAAGGAGTTCTATTGGGTATAATTTATCTCTTTTATCTATTTCCCAAATCAATTGACAATGTTCATAAAAGTATAGCATTAAAAATTATGAAGAAAGGGATATCTAACGTTCTATTTAAGTAACTCGAAAATACTAACAGAAAAAACAATGGAAGGTTGAAAAGACGATATTTTTTTTAAAAGTGTAGATTATTGCAAAAAACAATTCGTCAATTATCAAAAACAAGGGTTTTAAAAGAAACAATTGATAAAATAACAAATGATTGAAAAAAAAATAGCATAGTAGTAGTAGTAGTAGAGTTTGGCTATCGACCACATGGTCCGTCCGCCGTGTTATTTTGAATTCTCTACAATTATTTTTTATATAAATTTCATGTAACTCCAATAGTTTATTAGCGATTGGCAAAAAATGTCAAAGTTTTCAATTTTTACTTTTGTTATTATTTTCATGTTTTTTGCGGAAATATCCGTTTTGGGGTTCCCTAAGTCCATTCCATTGATTTCTGGAAAAAAAAATTGTGTCTGTCGGTGGGCGCTGCTGAATTTCAAAAACGAATAATCCTCTTGAGATGAAACTTTAACCCTTTGCACTCGTATGTCCCCGTACGGGGGACATCACTCGTTTTACCGTTGCGCTCGTATGTCCCCTTACAGGGGACATCGAATCTCTATGCTCTTATATCGATGTATCGGCACTAAATACTTCATATTTTATCTTTTTTAAGTATATATCTGTCATCAAGTGGATAAATTAGCGGCGGAAGGGTTTTTTCTGGTCTATATAAGCAAAATATTATGGTCACTCGAGTTAATATAAAATAAATAAATATGTTTATATTTTATTCACTTTTTCAAATATTTATAGACGTCCAGGTTTGGGTTACAAATTTAGTTTAGTGTCATAACGAACGCCACCCGAGACAGTTTTGTGTTATAGTTATATAGTACTATTACTTTATTTTTTTTATTTTTATGTTCGCAATGCCTAAGCGATGTTTCTAAGGCAACATTGAAAATTAATTTGAGAGCAGTCACGATGAATTTTATATGGACTATTATAATAAAGAATTAGAGTGCCCTGAAAGTAGTGACGAAGGCTGCAGGGAAGAAGCTGCAGAAAATGATACTAGTGGTAGTGACATTATAGTTACCCAGAGAAATCGAGCATTACCTTTGCCCAGTACAAGCAACAGATTCCTCTGACTCTGGATCTGGATCTAAATTTGTACGATGGGAGGACAGAGAGTTCAGCTGTACGTAGGCCCCAATGGGCCCTTTGTACGTCTTCCAATCTGAGTCCTCATTCCTTGCTATGGTCTAGCCAACCCAAGGCATTGGCAAATGCCAGGATTGCTGCTGCAAGAGGGACTCTTAGGATGCCTGATGACATCCCTTTCCCAGTGTGGATTCACGTAAGTTGGATAGAACCGGACAGTCCAGAAGCACATGCTCGGCGGTTTCCTCTTCCTCTTCGCACCTTCGGCAGATTGAAATAGAGTAGAGTCACAATCTATTCAGGTACAATCTTAGATTACAGTGTCCTGTTAGAAGCCCTATAACTTTCCGTAGGTTTTCTTTGGACAGTTGCATACAGTATCTGGCTTTTAGATTTTGTGGTGTTCACCTCCTCCGTTGCTTACAAACTATCTTTTAGTTGCTCGTAGTCTTATAACAGCCAATGTATGTCTAAGGATGGCAGCTTGGTAGCATGAAATCTTTGAATTTCTTCCTTTTTGTGGCCAGTACCAGTTCTGTTTTTGTTGTATTTACAAATAGTCTATGCACCATTTGTTTACTATATCAAGAGTATCCGACATACGTTTCGTTAACATACTTTCCGAGTTGCCGAAAAGTAGGATCGTGATATTGTCGGCATACTGTGTAGAAGCCCTACCTATTCAGTGATTCGAGTAGTCCGTCGACGACTAGGTTCCATAGTAAAGAGAACACTCCCCTCTGTGGGCAACCTTTTGCGACCCTACATACAAGTATCGTGTCACCTATTATAATATTGGCTGTTCTACATTGCCCAATATTAGAGATCCACTGGCTCCCTGTCAACTGTACAAAACTTATTGACTCTTTTAAACTTTTTTTTCGGATGAATTGATAGAAAAAATTGTAGAAGAGACGAATAATTATGCTCACATTAAAATTATACAAAAAAGCTTATCAAAGGATAGCTTATTTTTATTCAGGTGGATAGCTTATCAAAGCGATCAACCTAAAATACATGGACGGTCCTTACAGTGGCAGAATTTGAGACCTTTTTAGGAGTTATTCTAAATATGAATACAATAACGGTTAGCCATCTGCAGGAATATTGGTCCCAAAATTCAGTGCCAAAATTCCTTTCATTAGTGCCATATTTAGAAGGGACTGATTCATGCAAATCTTTTGGATGCTTCATTTGCATGAAACAGATCCAAACTATCAAAGTCTTTGGAGTCGGGTGCAAAAGGTCAAAATTTATATTTTTTTGAGAAAAAGTTGAAGAAAAATTTTGTTCCGTCAAGGAAAATTTCAGTGGATGAGGCTGTAGTTGGATTCAAAGTTTTTTGACTTATAACCCAAATAAGTATGGAATCTGGATATATGTATTGGCAGATGCTAATACTGGAAACATATATATTCAATTTTGCCTTAATACGAAAGCTTGACATCAGAAAGTTCTGACCTTCCTATAAGTTCATGAGTTGCCAAATTAACCTGCAATTCGTACCCAACTCTATAAAAAGATCGTAATTTTCCGAGGATGATACAATTTATAAATTATTGGCCTGGAAAGATAAAGGCGTCGTCACTGCAGTTAGTAGTTGGAATGTTTCGGGTACTCAGCCAATAAACAGAAAAATACTTGGAGGAAATTTGCAGGAAGTGATTGTTCACTTTGTACCCAGGTTTGTTATTAAATACAACAAATATATGGAGGGTGTTGATACAGTTGACTCGTACTCTGCATCATATTGCTTTTTACAAAAATGGTCGCGAAAATTATTTTTTTGTGACTTTAGACATGTATTTTAGCTGCATATTTGTTATATAAAATCGACCAACGTCGACAAAAAAAGCGTCCCATGACGTACCTAAAATTTGTCGGGCAATTGGTTGATAAACTCACAGGAAATTATAGACAATCCTCCAAACTTCCTTGTAGACCATCATCAACTGATAAGAATGAACGGTTAAATGGCAAATTGCACATATTACACTAGTTATATGTGCAGTACCTGTAATCAAAATCCTGGACTACATCCGGGGTCTGTTTCGAGCGTTATCGCACTCTGCAAAATTATAAAATGTAGTTGTTTCTTTATGTTGTGCTTTATATTTTTTTCTTGTTTTTATTGTCTTTTAGTTAGTTTTGTTACAGTTACTTACTTCTTACTAGTTATAGAAAAGAGAAATTCTTTGGTTAACCTGTGATGATATAACAAAAACATTTCTGTTCAGAGTATTGCTATGGTGGAGGTGCTGGCATTACGTTCCGCCCTTAAATATTGTTTATATAATTATATTTCCTAGATTTTTAATGTGATGTAGTGTACTACAGTTAAGTATTCTTAGTAGTCTCAATAAATTATTTTTACACGTTAAAAATAAAATATTATGTCACCACATCCCCATCCTAGGTCAAGGGGTGTATTCAGGGGTTATATTTTAAAATTTCTTATTTAAGGATGGTGAACCTTCTAGTTAAATTTAAACACATTTTCATCAAAAAAATTCGCCTTGATCGAACGTGAAAAAAAATTCCGAGTTACTGGCCAACTGTCTCAAGAATAATTACGAGTGCAAAGGGTTAATCTTTAGATTTTGTCGTTAAAAACTGTAACTGAAAAGCTTTTGGTGAACATTCATAAACCGGAAGTGTGTGTTTACTTGAGGCGTTTTTTTGTTTCGATATTTTTTAATACATATTTACAAAAATATCGGAAAAAACAAAAAAACGGTCTCGAGTAAACATCCACTTCCGGTTTTTTAATATTAACCAAAAGCTTTTCAATTCCACTTTTTAACGATAAAACCTTAAGTTTAAAGTTTCATCTCAGGAGGATCTTGGTCATTTGAAGACTTTTATAATCATTTTTTTACGAATCATCATCATTTTCACTCTAGTATGTGTGGTTCATTTAATTCCCCGGGTCACAGAAACACCCTGTATAAGAAAAGTAATAATTGACCATTGTTAAAACAGTAGAAACTTCAAAAAAATTCTTATTAAATTAATTTTAAAAAAAGTGTAGATCATCTATTAAATAACATTAGATACTTTGTGAAAAACAAAACAAAGTTTATACAACTGTAAAAAAAACAGATTATATTAAGATATAAATTGATAATTATAAAAGAAAAAAATATTAAAAAAATACATTCCGAAAGTAAAAATAATAAGTGTTTGTCAAAGGATTACGAAAATGTCTGAAAGCGAAAAACAATTGACAATCCAAAACGTAGGGATTTATAAAAAAAACAATTGAAAGTTTACATAAAAATAATTGACAATTGTTGAAAACAGTAGAAATTTGCAAAATATAATTCTCGAAAAATCAACTGAAATTTTTAGTGTACCAGAGAAATATTTATAGTAGTTTTAATAATTTATTTTCATCTGTCAATTGTCAACGAACTTAATGGAGGTTATTGCTCGATTATTTTTTATTTAAAAACAGTTCATCCACAGTGTGATACATGATCCAATTTGGCCTATATATTTTTTTCGATAAATATTTTATGGTACAATCCTGCAGTTTTTTAAGCACCGGAATTATCCCAACTTAAAATGTTTTCAAATACAAAAAGAACTGCAAATGTCGTTTATGGGCGAAATATCTCCAGAATTTCTTGGAATAATAATGATAAGGAATTAGTTTCTTTTTTACAAAATTATTTTATTTTTTTATACAAACATATAAGAGATAAAATAAAAAGAAATCATATTTAAAACTTAAAAACAAATTATTTTTTTAAAAACCATTGATTGAAATAAAATATAGTAGTATAATATTTCAATCAGCATTAAAACTATAGTGGTATACTAATCGTAATTGTTTTTTTTTTTTTTAATATTCCAGTTATAGCATTATGTAATTGAATATATTATTTGTGCAATTTTTATTCAATGTCATGTTATTTCCTAGAAAAAGGCAATTAGGTATGTGGAATTGTATAATTTATCTTTATTAATTATTGGGCATTAAAAATCCAATACTATTGATTATAAATTAAACTAGAAAGTAATGTAAAACGCCTGCATGGTTTTTACAAAATCGATGCGTGTGTTAGCACCATACGTGACTCGGCATTTTTTAATCTACTTGGAAATTTAAACGATCGTTATTTGAATGTTTCTTATATAATTTTGAACAAAGGATTTTATAAATATTTGAAAAATAAGTTTATGTAAACATTTAAATAAACCGGATTATTCCACTGCCGTCCTCCATTTTAGAACGTTTTGGAACGTTCCACGCAGTTGGTAGCGCCTGCAAATACAAAATGTCAGAAAAGCCCCGTTGAGGTTAGGCCCACAGAGTACGTACGTTCCCTCGCCAGCGGCCCACCGCAGTGCATAGTGTGTGTGTCCGGCGAAATCATTATGTAATTGTGCCCGCGCCCCGAAACTCGACGGAGGCAGCGGTGTACCATACCGCGTGCGGCCGGTATCGCCGTCCCGGTAACGTCGTTTGGTGAAACTTTCCGACCCCGTTCAGGTTCACCATCTTTGTTCTTCGCTGCCCGCATAACAGATCCTGCTCTCGCCCTATTTCACATATTAAATTCACGCGCCGGCTCCCGGTATTTATCACCACTAAATCCGATCGCTATTTTTACGCTTCTATCCAGAATTTACTAACATTTGTGTTCCAATAAGAATTCAGAGTTTTCGATTGGAAAATCTATTTCTATCTGTAGGATGCGTGTGACGGTTGTATAATAATCGCATTAATTAATTCTTAACAGGATTTAACCAGCACAATTTCGCACACTCAAACAGGCAAGAGTAGAAAATCGCATTGTATTTTATTTTATTAGTACTTGTAAGTACGTAATTGCTATTTTATAATTTTAATTTTGATGTGAATCTCGCTGAATAATGATCCTATGATTGGACTAAAATCAATAAATACGGTCTTTTATTTAAACATGTAGGTTTAATTAAATATGTATGTGTTAACATTACATATTTTAGTGTTTGGAAGTACATAATAAAAATATCTAAATCATAATGATTACAACTATGATCACAAGCTATTTTATTACTTAGTTTGTTGAAAGTGTTTTAATTTTGTGTCTACGAATGACAAGATCTAAATTTTATTTATACTGGATGTTTGATAAAAAAACGCTTAACGCCATAACTCTATTTATTAACCGATTTGAATCAACTAAAAAACAAATTGAATGGCCGTATAAATACTATGAAATGACATTAATTTTACTACTATATTTTTATATTAAAAAAACAATAGAGTATACAAAATTGTCATTAACAAGGATCTTTTGATTTTTTTAAAATGTAAATGTCTGTTTTGATATTCTTAGATGCCATAGAAGCTAAAGTTTATTCTTAATATGAAGAACTGTGTTCATTTAAAGAACATATTTTATGTAAATTATTTATAAAATGTTTAATGATAATAAACATCTTAATTATTAAATTCTTATTTAAAAAATGTAATCTACTTATTCATTAATTTATCTTCAATTATTTATTTGTACAATTTCTTTTTATAATTAGGTTATTTTATTCTTTTCAGTTAACTAGAAGATATAGATTTTAATGTAATATATGTGTTTAATATTTTTTTTTGTTTAAATTTGTAAGTACCTTTTATAAGTTTTATTTTTAAACTTTCCAATTCTAAAGCTTTTTCATCACTCAACTACAACATTCTTTTTTATACAGTAGCACATTTACATTATTAAAGTAACTAAAAGAACTTGAAACAAATATCATACCCAAGTGCTTTTAATGTATAAAAAGAAAATTGTTTTAAATTTGTTTGCCTTGTTTACTTTTATTGTTTTCGTGTTTTTTGAGGAAAAATTGATATAGAATTAATTGCTTATCTTATATAACCTACTTGATTATCTATAATATTTATAAAACAGTTTATAATTTAATGAATTGATGTTTTAGTTATTTCATTTACTAGTGGATTTATACATATAATAGTAAATTATTACTTAATAATTTTTACATATTTTTAATGTCGAACACTATGGCAATTATTTTACTATACAATAGAAATTTTTTTCCATTTAAGATCATACAAATTTTCAACCAGTGTTGCACATAGAATTTCATCCATTTCAACTATTTAAAGTAATCATTAAGCTTAAAAACCTACCCTTAGTCTATGATATATACCTGAAAAAACAAAATATTGGGCGAGATGCAGGCATTATCTCCCTATATTAAAACTGACTGAAGTCCACCATTGTAACCACAATACATAATAATTTAGCCGCACAACACTCCATTAATTTATTATGTCAATTTGGCTGTGCTTATGCTCATGTTTGCCTTCCTTAGGTCGATTAACAGAAATCCCTGAATCGGATGTCTACATCTGCACGTCCCTCTACGACGAGATCAACCGCCTAGTGCAAAAACTGACTGGCGAAGGTCTAAAAAAGTATAGCCACAGCAACTTGGTGACGGAGGACGAGATTTATTACTTCCCCAAGTTGATAAATCCCCTGAAGGTAAGCAACCACCGTCCATTACGAGTACATCCACACATACATACCTCTAGCGAGTTTGTAGTCGAAATGTTTGTCGTTTTTTTCTTTGTTACGAGAAGCCCACCGTGCAGCGTCCGCTTATGTGCATGTGTATTGTCCGCGGAGTTTGTGTGCATGATTTTGCTGTGTTTTCCAGGTGGGCAACAATTCCGCCCGGTCTGATCACCTCAAAAATCATTCAACGATAATGGAAGTCGTAAGTAGTTTTCCCATACCTATATTTATAATTCATATTTTTGGGCGTGTCCATTTTTGAGAATCTAAAAATAAGCACATTAATAACAATACGACATTGTAACATGGTGCAGGAAAGCACGTTTGGTTAGTACAGTGCTCTATTGATATAAGTCTGATAAAGTTTTATCTATGCTGATGCAACCACTTTCAATATTTATAGTATTTTATCACATCACACCTTTTTGCTGACACCATCAAGAACAGTCCTGTATGTTGAGGCATTGCATTTCCAGCATTAACACTGTGTAGAGTCATTACTTAATAATAATTCCAGCTGTAATGGAGTGTGAAGATAAGCACTATACTTATCTGGTGATTGAAACACGTTTTGAGGTTATGTGCTTCCTAAATAACAACTGTTTTTCACAGGAAGCTTCCCCAATGGTGACCAAGCTGAACGACATGGATATCCTTATGGAGGATTCCATCGATGGGCCCCCTTCTGTAGGCTCTGGAGAGCTCCCAGCTACCGTCCCGGTAGCCGGAAGCAGCGTGACCACACCGGCAGCATCTAGAAAGGTAAAATTTACTAATGCGCTTTCCGCATGGTGTGATTCTCGTGTACGTGGTATGTTTTGTGTATGATTAGTTCCATTTTTTATACGTTCATTTTTTTTGTTTTATTATTAATTCACTTATTCTATGTGCAAAGTTATTTTTATATCATAGAGGGTTCCCAATTAACATGATCACCATTAATAAGTTGCTAAAGGTAAGACATGTAGAAATGATTGTATAGTAAATATTATTATTATTTAAATTAGAGCAGTATTTGTGGTCTGAAATTTATTTTTCACATTGCCAAAAAGTCATAAAACCTTACTTTATTCTATTAAATTAAATTGCAATTAATGCACATCTTCATACAATATTCAACTATTTAAAATTTAATTTTTTGTTAATTATAATTATAAGAATTTATATTTTTACAACATAATAAAATAATTCTAATATATAAACTTACAGGCCTTATACCAGAAATGGTAGAAAGATTAAATATTAAATACAAATAAATGTACAGTTGTGCATGTTTAAATAATTTAATAGTTATTTGTACAAGTGTTACTTTTTTCAACAATTTTGGATGCAGAAATGTAAGGTATTTCTATTCAGTATGTGAAAAAATTGATCTTAAAAAATATATTTGTTAAAGTATTGATTTTTAACAAATAAATACAGAAATTAAAATAATTTATTTTGAATTGAATTGAATATTACATATTTTTACTGTTAAATTATCAAATAAATAAAAAAAAAACTTTGTAGAGGTTATCAATAGATGAAAACTTATTCATCATATTTAGATAACAAAAATTAAGAACATCAAAGTTGTTAAGCAAACTACAAAATAATCTAAAATTAAATTAAGTGGAAAAAATTAGAATTTTCTTAAAATAAAACATTTTGATATTCTACCTTTTATCAAGATATTAGTGGTGTTAATGTTAGTGGAACTTCTGAAACTTTCATTTGTTTTCCTTTTTTTTTTTAATTTATTTGTTTATTTATTTTTTTGTTAACTCTCAACGTTCTCCCAGCAGAAAAACAAGAATAAAATCGTCACCGGTTATATATTGTACTCTCGTGAGGTACGGAAGTCTGTAGTGGCCAACAATCCGGACTCAAATTTCGGGGAAATTAGCAGGATTGTTGGTAATGAGTGGCGGTCTCTGCCGTCGAGCGAGAAAGTCGCTTGGGAAGAGAAAGCCACCAAGATGAACGAGGAGAATAAAGCGAAACTGCTCGAGGAGGCTGAGACTTGCAGTAGTCCAGCACCGGGACCCAATCCCCTGCATCCGGACCATGTAAGTTCGATGTTAGGTGTATTAGAGACTGTTTCAAATTTACTGCTTTTTATTTATGTTCATTTTTTACCTGTTATTTTTATTTATTACTTTCATTTGCTATATTGGCAAATAGTTTAGGAAAAATGGGACTAACTAGGTGAATAGGTAGTTTTTTGATTGAGTATTGTGGAGTTAAAACTTTGTTATTTGTTTAAATATATTAATCCTTTGTCTTAATGTAAAATGTCTATAGCATGAAATCATGTTTGGGATTACTAAGAGGATGTCTGGCTAATCCTTGCATTAATATTTAATACTTTTACGCTACGTTCATGAAAAATTTACAATTGTTATGGTACATCACTAGATATCTTTATTATGTCTGTAGAACATATTGACAAATGTAATGTAACTTGATACTTCACTTCACTTTTCCTAAACAGAGTGTAAACTAATGGAATTTATTTAAAATTTTAAAAGCATGTGAAATAAATATTTTTCTCACCCCCTACTTGCATTTCCATGCTCTCATAAGTGCAGGGATTTAATTGGCTAGTCTATCAAATGAATTTCTAATCAAAAAATATGCTGAACCCCATTGTGCATTACTAAATATATGTTTTCTGTAGTGCTCTTACCAATAATTAATGTATGAGATTGATTTGTCAGTCTTCCTTAAAGTATATATGTTGTCTGTATTTATAATAAACCTTTAAATTTTGAATTGTGAATTAATCATTTGTAAATTATAAAAAAAAATAATACCCTATTTTGAAATAAACAATTTTCCATTATGTGGCATTAATTTTTTTTTAATAATAGACTCCTCCAGTATATATAAATTTTGCATAATATAAAGATTAATCTCTTCACAGAATTCAAATAACAAATTACCTGTTCCTCCTTTAAGGGTCACAAACATCTCAAACTGCGTTAAAATTTTTCCTACACTTACTCAAAAATATTACTACCGACACTCTTTACATTTTATAGTTTTCCTTACACTACACTAATTCTCAAATTCAACTGATTCCGTTTTTAGGTGTACGAGTGCTGCTGGGAAAATTGTGATTTTCAGTTTGAGGAGCTTTCGGACTGCTTCGAACATTGCATCAAGGATAAGGAGGGCGGAGGTGGTCACGTGCAGACTTACTTTCAGTCAAATCCTGATTCCGAGCTGCAGTGCTTGTGGAGGGGATGCACCCGTTTGAAGAACAAGAAGAACTCTCAGCCCTTCCCCAACGTTGCAAGGCTTGTGCGTCACGTTAGGGATTTGCACATTAACAAAGGAAACGGGAGGATTGTTTCCATTGAAAATCGTACTAAGTATGTACATTTTTCATTATTTTTAACAGAAACTTTACCACATTTTTATTTAATTAATTATATGATAATCTGGCATAATAGTTACAGAAACATATAAGTAAAAAATTACAAAAATTTTCTACATTTATATGTTTTATTTTATATTTATACAAATTGAAGAATAAATGTAAATATACATTTAATTAAAATTGAAAAAATATAAATTACATATTAGCTTTCATTGTCGTGGCATTTATAAATGCAAAGAAATGATTCTGTAACTCTTGTCCTTTTTTACTTACAATTTTAAAGTGCAAAATAAATATTAATAATAATCTCATAAATGAAATGTTTTTAAAACCAGGAATTACATTGGAAATCGTACAATGCCAGTTCTACAGCCATGTGTGCCGGCACCAGTGGAAATAAAAGCTGGTTTGTTCTGTTTGATAAGCCTGCATGATCTTGTAATTCTTCGTAGAGATTCCTGGCATTGTAAAACAAACAACCACCGATAGAAAACATGCAACACTTTTAATGTGGAACAATCGTTTAAGTATTTGCTACATTTAAGTTTCACATTGATTGTGTTGATGATGGTTCCCTCCCTCTCTCTTTTGTTAATAAGTAGATTTGAAGTAGTTATAGTATTTTATTGTTGATACAATAGGAACTTCAAGGCATCCAGTAAACCCCAAGTTGTTAGTCGGCCAACCCCTACTGCCACTCCCACCCCTAGTTGTGAGTTGCTTTCTTTATTTTCTTACTTTTTTTATTAGTGTAATTATTAGTGTACTGAATGAATCAGTAATTGTTTGGTGATGGTTGAGCTAGTATACTGATAAAAGTGAATTTTTTTATTGCTGCTTGGAATAACAGCCTCTAGTAATTCTTTTAACACGTCGGGGAGCTTTTCCACCTTGACCACTGCAACTAAAGGTACATAAAGTAGTTGAAAATTTTAATGCTGCATCTAGCTATTAGTCCAAGTGATAAATTTTATAAGGGCATTGAAAAAAATATCATATATTTAAATCTACTTTGTTAGTAAATTTAATAAATTATAATTTTTTTCAATGCCATTTGATATTTATCATAATAGTTTTGTTTTATTATAATAAAGACTGGAGTGACTTGAATTTGTAATTTTAGCTACAATTACTCCAACTGTTCCTGCTCCTGCCCAGAAGCAGCATGAGCCTATGTTTATTTCTGTTCCTCCGAGGCCACAGAGAGCTCTTCACTCAGAAGCTTATATTAAGTAAGTACCAAAAAGAACCAAACGTTTTTATTGTATTTGAAATAGATTTCAATTTAAACATATGTAGTGAATCATAACATACCCACTATATTGGTGTTTATTTCAGTTTATATAATGTATAATTAAAATAATGTTTTTTTAAGGTATATTGAAGGATTGCATGCCGAGAACAAGTACATCTCCCCTTGGGAGAAGACCTTGAATGTGACCCAGGACGGCGTTCCGGCTCCAGACCCGGAAAAGATTAACAGTGTTGCGACCTGGTTAGGCTCAAAAGTCAATCAGCAAGACAATGTGCTCAACGCCTTGTGGGCGTTGAGGAATCAGCTGTTGAGAGACACGTTAGGCTTACAGAAAACTTTGTAAAATGTCCACGCTCCTTATTTTTATTATTTAAGGATATACATTTTTTATATTGTTTAATTATAAATTTAATTTAGATATATTATGATTACATTATAGAAGGATTTATTCATTTTACTATAACTCTTGAATTTACTACTTTCCTTTCTATTTAATACTTTCCTCAATCCAGTTTTAGCCGGTGGGTTTTAATGTGCTGTCCTAATTATACTGAATGAAAATCAATAATAAGAAAGTATGCCAAGTGAATTTTTTCCAAATTTGAGGTAATGAATGAATATAATTTTTAATTTAATTTTAGTGACCAATATATGGGTGTAAGAGACTATTGCATATGTGTGTTTGAACTGTTGAGTCATATATAGTATTGTAGATTGTAAGAGATAACATATTTTTTTAAATTATAACGGTAATTTAAAAAAATTATTCAATTTCTTAACCATTAAAACATCACCTTCCTTGAATGGTGAAATATTGTATAATGCCAATTTATATTTGGAATCTGAATGGTTAATAGTTTTCTTGCATCTTAATTTGAATAATCTCCAAGGGCTATTAAAATGATGTACTTGTATTGTGTTTTATTTGAAATATTGATAAATAAGTATTAGCACAATTATTACTACTTCAACAGGTACGGCATAAACTACGAATTTTTGTTCATCAATCATTTGGTAAAAAAAATTAACAATATCGTCAATTAATACTTGATCTTACTCGTTTCAGTTAAATATAAATTGTGAAACAAGTAGTTTTGGTGAAGAAGAACACCACTTATGTTCCATATTACTTTTATTTTCAGTTTCCTACCACATGTTTCGATCATACAAGTGTATTTCTTCGCCAAAATTACATATCTAGTTCCATCAAGAGGGTAGTTCAACAAGTATCAACTATATGAAACAAGTAAAACCATTATTGATTCTAATAATAATTTACCTTATCAAATACAGCATATTATTATTATTAATAATACTTGAGATGTAATAATTTAGGAGAATCAAGTTTGTTTTTTAAATTTCGCGCATTATAATTTATGTTGGTAGTATTTTTACAGCTGTCAAGTCGACTGTTGGCGGCAGAAAAAAAAAGTGTAACGAATTTTCCTGGCGTTTGAGGAAAATCGCTTTAATTTTCTCGTTCATCCAGTTTAAGTCACGTTTTCCCGAATCCTTAAACACCCATTTGCTTTCTTACGGAGGAAATCTTTAGGTAAGAGTCGTTACGCTGAAAACGAAAATATAACCTAAATTGACAACTGTTATAGCAGGAATATGACTAGGTTTTTATTCGGTATTTGTGTAAATAAAGCCAATTAGGGCATGTATTAAACATTTATTTAATTGAGTGTAAACTAAATAACATATTTACATCAAAATTAAGAAGCCTTATTTGTCTCGATGCGAGATGCTTATATTTACGTAAGGTTGTTTAGTTATTATAAAAAGATAAAGAAAACAATAATTAATTTTATTTTGACAAGATCAAAAAGATAAGTTGACATTGTTATTTAATACGGAGTAATTAATAAATCGATTGTGTCTAAAAAACATAAAATATAACTGAATCTTTTGTCAGTGGTCTGTAATTAATCTCATATTGAAAGTTTCATTTTATTATGAGTAGCTGTTTTTGAAATATTAAATATTAGAAAGTAAAGCTGTTGATGACTATCTTATGTTTATTTTTAATTTTCCACTTCCCGCATATGCCTCGGGCAACGCGAGACTACGTTCAAAAATACTTGTGTGAGAAGGGGTTAATAAGTTTTTATTAAACATTTATTTCTAATATATATTTGTAATAGTAAATTAATTGGGTGAGTTATGTGAAGATAAACTTGATTATAAAATAAAGCACTAAAAACCTTTCTTCGCACAGTTTATTTCAAATACCAAATATATTTCGGATACCAAGTGACCTTTATCAATGCTTTAATAAAGTATTTCAAATAATCTGAGTTAAGAAAGTTCTTTTTAATACAGTATTAAACCATTGGTAATGGTAACTTTGTGTCCGAAATATAAAATTGAAATACCAAATAAGCTGTGTGAAGAAAGGTTTTTAGTGCTTTATTTTATAATATATTTGTAAGTTTGTAGTCAACAAATTTATCATTATCTAAAATTATTTGTTCTACAAGTGTGGTGTGAGTTTGATAGTTTCATAATAATAAGCAAAAGATTGCTTAAATGTTTCATTTTTATATGAAAAATTCAATATTTTTATAACTTTTGTTTAAGAATTTTATAAAATTTTCCATACTAAAAAAACTATTCAGTTCTTTGTATTAAGAATAAAACCTTAAGTTTGAAGATTTGTTAATAAAGAATTAACAGTTTTGGAAATGCATACAAAAAAATGAAGTAATAATTTAAAAATACGAAAACATTTTGTGAATCTATAATGAGTCTTACTATGATTACAAAACAAATGACTTATTGAACAACTACTTCTCTGGCTAATACCTCGACAGATATTGAATTATACAAAAGCAAAACTAGTTTGAATGTATTTATTTCTGTAAAATAAAGTAAAATATAATTTAATGTACGTTAAATAGTTTGTAAATGAATATGGAGATAAAATTGTTTAACGTTCATTCAATTATTTTTTAGTTTATTTTACAAAAATAAATACATTCAAACTAGTGTTGCTTTGATAGCCTTGCTATTTGTAGCACGCAAATTACTTTTGTATCATTCAATGTCTGTCGAGGTTTTAGCCAGAGAAGTAGTTGTTTCAATAAGTGATTTGTTTTGTAGTCTTAATAAGACTCATTGTTGTAGATTTACGAAATATTTTCGTATTTTTAAACAACAAACGACGTAAAGGACTTTAATACATTTTATTAAAAAAATGAAGATTTATTTTATGTAAAATAAATTATTTACCTAGTTTTATCTCATTAATTTTATAAACATAATTAATACCCGCCTTTTATCTTTCATTTTATTAATGATGTTTCCTTTATATAAATTATAATAAATGCACATTTTATAAATAAATGGTGTTTATGTTGAAACCAGTGATATCGCACATGTGCAAGTGTTATAAATATAAAGGAAACATAAAATTAGATGGAATAGTCCGAATGGTGTGTCTAAAACTAACACCTTTCAACATTTTATGAGCTTATAAATAGAACCTTGTAATATATTGAACACCACGATGTCACTTGTGGAATTGAATAAACAAGCCCAGGTGGGAATCCGTAATTTTTTAACACAATTGGCTTATTAAATTAATTAAAGGAATTTTTAATAAAAACATTTTCTCTTTAGTAAACAATTTCCAAATTAAATAATTGAGGTTAATTAACTATTAAATGATAGAAATGCACTTTTATCTGTCACTGGAATTTTATTGTTTTTAATTTGTTTGAGAGTGGTCATTATTGATCGAAACACGTGTCAGAAAACTATAAAAATATGTAACTTAATGAAACCAAACAAGTGTTTTAATTCAAAATTACCAATTATAATTTTGTTTCATCTAGAGTGCAGTGAACCAAGTATTTTTTGGTATTTTAGTTTTTAAATAATTTTAATATTGAAGCAACATATTAATTTATGGCTAATTATTTTTGTTGGATCTTCAAAATACATATACATTTTACTCATGATTCTTCAATTTTTAGAACTTTTTATTCTTCAGGTAATGCTAAATATTTTTATTTATTTTCATTGTTTTTCACAGATTTTTATTATTCATTGTTTTCAATAGTTTTTTTTTTTTCTGGATTTTATTTCTAGATAATATTATATTTGTTCAATTGTTTTAAACATTAACAATATCTTTAGCCCTTTAATTATAATACATTTGTGGTTCGTATATTATTTTAAAGAATCCATAAATTTCTATCTAAAACAATAAATAGAATAATAATTCAAGACCAGGCTGAAAGGCATGCCAATATATAACCGATGTTTAATTTTCCTGTCGAATGCTTCAAAAATTTCAACATCTTTTCTATAAATACTCTGCGTAGATTTTATAGGCCTTAGACCTCATATTTCAACTGTCACTTTTTATTTACCAGTTCCTATCCAGTTTATAAACGAAACCGACCATAATATTTACAAGACTTATAATTAGCGCTATGTGATCGATTGTTCTTCGTATTTCCTTTGGGCAAGAGTGACTCAGCCTCATCTTGAGGAAGAAATTAGGTGTGTGTAAACAGGGAAGCCGCGGTCCAAATGTGAAAATTACTTCAATTTGTCAGAAACAGGAGGGATGGCGTTCGGCCAAGGCGGCGAAAAATAGAACGCGATGGTGAGTACAGTCCAGTTGCTGTTCGAGATGGAGCGAGGCTACATGCGGAGCTCCGTGAGGAGCAAAGAGTCGTCTTCGACTAGTGATATAGCGCCGCGTGAGAAGATTATCGATTGTTGTAGGAAGCTGGTGGCGTTTATGTGTACGCAAGTTGGTGTCGGAGGTCTGGTTGTTGGATACACGGTCGTTGGCGCTTTCACATTCCAATATATTGAAACGAGACAGGAAAGTCCTGTTTTGATGCAAGTTAATGATACCCGAAATGAGTACGCTACGATTTTATGGGATATCATTTCAAAGCAGAATATCTTCAATCAATCCGCGTTTTTTGCTGATGTTGATGATGCGTTGAAGCAATACCAGGATGAGATGGTAGTGTCCATTAAGAAAGGCTATGATGGGCGGACGGTGGAAGATAGATGGTCGATACCAGCGGCGTTGATGTTTTCCTTAAGCATCATCACAATGATCGGGTACGGTAATATGGTACCCAGAACATCGATAGGAAAAGGTATAACCGTATTATATGCAGTTTTCGGCATCCCTCTTTACGTCCTGTACTTTATGAACATGGGCGAAGTACTAGCCGGTACGTTTAGATGGGTTTACACATGGTTGTACGAATGCAGTACTGAAAGGGACGAAAATGAACCTCCGAGGAGGGTAATCGTGCCATCATCAGCTTCCTTATGGGTAATAGGAGGATACATCGCCACCGGCGCAATAATATTCGCTGAGTGGGAACAGTGGTCATATCTGGACAGCACGTACTTCTGTGTCACTAGCCTCTGCAAAATCGGTTTAGGGGACTTCGTACCGGGCGCCAACATCAACGATTTCAAAGTCGGTAGCCAGACCAAGCTGGTGGTGAACTTCGTTTATATGCTGGTCGGACTCGGTTTGGTCGCCATGTGCTACAATCTGATGCGGGAAGAGGTTCGCGTCAAAGTCAAAGAAATGAAGGAGGACATGGGGCAGTGTTTGGAGGACACGCGTTTGCGGTTGATGGCGTGCGGAAATAAGTGCCGCTCGAAATACTAATCCCGATCGATCATATAAGTTTAGCTTAGTGACGCACATTCCCGCAAAGTGCATTTAACCGTTAAGAACACTATTTCTGGATCTCTAGACGAACGTATAAAAATACCTTATGTGAGTAATGTTTTTACTTATATGAAATTCTTCAATACTATTTTTACAATCTATATTGTAAAATCCTTTATTCATTTTTTTCAATCCAATTGCATTTATTTAAAAATTATTAAATATTAATAAGAAATTAATCCATATTCCTCAACTGCTCTTCGTTGATGAGATCCAAAATAGATCAAAACCTCTCTGTGGCTGTTGTTGATAGAAAGCCAATAATAAACACTTTTTTCTTATTTTACTTGTAAAGTTACAATTTATTCGCTGCCATAATTCATTATAAAATATTGTTTTTCCTAATTCCACATTCACAATAATAGAAAGTAATAACAATTCATTCAATTTTTATAAGGAAATGGTATTTTCAAAAAGGTATAATGTAATAGTTTTATAGAATTAATAAAATTTTGTGTAAATCATTGTTGCATAAATGACTATTGCGACATTGTGTATGTATTATGCACAGATGTTTCAAATTAATGGCGCAACGCGTTAACGTTAACGAAAGACGTCGAGTGATATTCCCGGAAATATATCTTAATATAATACGTACCTGGTGCCCGCGATTATTTCTGGGTGGAAAAAGATGATTTGTCCCGTTGTTGATTTGTTCTTGACGCACGTGCGCTGGCGCCATCGGTTTCACTTTCGTTAATTTCCGGTTATTTTTGGACGCCGTCACGAATCTTCTGCTGAATTATATTCGTAGAATCACGTTTGTTTTCCAAACAGTTTTAGATCAGGCGTATGAAATAAGCTATTGTCGTCAGGGACAGCTGAAAGTAGTAATATTTCAAAAAACAGTCATTTATTACTGAAAATATTTTTTTCTACTCCTATAATGAAATAACATAATTGTAAGTTACTTTTTGAATATGACATGTAGTACATTGTATGTTATGTATATATTATATGTTCATTGTAATAGCAACCATTGTAGCACTAGTGCTACAATATCCATTGAAACACTAGTGCTACAATGGTTAAACAGGAGAGAGATATTACAATAACATAGCATTAATAATATTAAAATTGAATCAGACTAAACGATTTTTATAATGAATACATGTGAATTTCCTTAAATTCAAAAAATAAAGTTTTTCGATTAGACGCAAATATTATACGAACATTATAAAATTTATTACACACATTTGATTTTTGAGTTGCAAAGTTCATACTCGTGGGCAATGAGTATCATTGTATGCTCATTATACAATATACTATTGTACGCTTTTAATTTTCTATAAAATGTGGAATTTGACAATCAATTTAAAATCCCAATAAAATGAATAATAATGATAACAATATTTAGAATATATACATAAAAAGCTTACTTACTTTACGTATAATAGAAATTTTTAGCTTACGTGAGATATTTAATAGATGTGAAACCGGAGAGCATGCTAGGGGCCCCGGTGCCCCCCTCCCCGCTGAGGTTATGCGGCGTCGAAGGCTACGAAGGGAGACGCAACGACCTGGTATACTGCCACCCATCCTACAAGGCCGAAACGAGCACCACGGTCGTTTTCTTCGGTGGAGACATGCAGGTAAGTTATTCTATATTAAAACCACAATCTGCTTAATCAACAACAAACCCTTCTTTGCAGGACTTCACGGAAAACATGCGCACCCACAGGGAGAGCAAAAACTACGTGAAGTGGAATCTGGAAGATACAGCCAGGGTTCTCCAGTCGAACTTCTCCGATTCTCATATAGTTATTGTAAGACCAGCCAGGTATATATAAACCGTAATAGATGTGCAGTAAAAATTACTTTTTAGTTTTAATTTTTAGGATAGAATATAAAATGTTTAGCTGTTACAAAAACTTTGTACCCTGTAATAGTTGTGGATCACCGGAACATACGCCAATGCATTATGCTCTGAAGCATTTAGAAAAATTACTTCAGACTACAACCGAACGGTTGAAATGTATTTCAGCGGAGGGATACCGCACGGCAATTAGTTTGTCCAAGTATAGCAGTCAGATTCTGGATGACTCTAAGGCAAGTCAAAAATTATCTAAAATTGTTAATTTCATGAAAGCAAATTTGAAGAAATAATCTAGTTATTATTCAAAATATTTCGCATCTACAAAAAGGTTATTTCTTACAGAAACCCAAATTGGGTAAGACAATCTTTGGTTTTGTAATTTTATACTGATCCAAATTAAACACAAATTAAAATATTTACTATGTTTTTACCACAAATATTTGCTATAAAAACAGTGGCAATCCATACTTACACTGAGTGTGTTTTATATGGATTACCACTTAGTTATGGCCGCAATCATCATGGTTGTATTGATTTGTTTTCGATTAATTATGTAGTAGTCTCAATCAAAATCTAAAATTATCTTGACGATTCGACACACGTGTCAGGATTATAGAACAAACCAAGAGTTTTACTTCACCCATTAAAAAAAAAAATTTAATTATATCCAATCAATTAAAGCTAATATAAAAACGCCAAATCCTTTACTCACTGAATGCGGCATTCGTTTCCTTACTAGAAACACTTTAATTACCTTCAATTTTATTATCATTATACTTTTAGATGGAAGAAGAGGCCACGCAGAAAGTAGACGATCCCGTAGCGTCGACGAACTTCTGGTGGCGGGAAAATTTGGCCTTGGATAAGAACAACTTGGTACTCGTCGGTTTCAGTAAAGGTTGCGTGCCGTTGAATCAGTTCTTGTACGAGTTCCACTACCTGAAAACCTTAACGCCGGACGATCACTCGTCGATGAACATCGTTTCCAGAATTAAAGACATGTACTGGCTGGACGGCGGTCATTCCGGTGGCAAGAACACGTGGATCACATCGCGACCTTTACTCGAAACATTAACTCGACTAGGTGAGTAAAGATAAAATATGTAAAAGTAGAAAAAAAGGTAAGGAAATAAACTAAATGAAATGCATAATAATTTTAAATACGTTTAAACTTTATATTCTAGAAACAAATCATTTAATAACTGGAAAAATAATACCAAATATCTAATTACTGCCGAAATTGGTTCACATTCAAGATCATAAAACGATCGCTCAAGGTCTTCAAAAGGTCTCTGAAGGTTACTTAATTAAGATCATGCAAGAAGATAATTGAAGGTCATCCAATTGTCATTTAAAGTTATTTAAATTTAAAATCATCTATCGATCACTCATCTTCAGAGAAAAATCTATGCCATTTAATTACAGATTACAACAAATAAATTTTTCTTTATTTTTTCGATCTAGCAATTGCTTCCATGCTGCTATTTTGTTTTAGTTACGAAATTATCACACATAATATAAGTGATGGCAATTTTTCGAATAAATTTTGTCTGCATGAGTTTGTTGCTTAGCAATTTTTATGAGTGCAACAAATAAAAATCGAGAATAAGCAACAAATTTGAATGCACTTATTTCGAGTTAATTACCATCACGAATTTTATTTGGAAAGATTATTCCAAGACTTGAAACGAATATCGGTGAACAGTCCAACATTTATGTTAAAAATTTTATGATACCTCTGCAGTATTTTGGCTGAAACATTCCATATTGATTTAATAACACCTTCCGTATAATCAGTTGCATTTACCTTCTTCATATTATACGCCCAGTCGTCCAGAATCGCGGCCAGAGTTTGAAGTAGTTGCTAAGAACTGGTAGTTTCTTTCGGCGCAAAATTCTTCAATTTGCTTCCAAACGGAACTTGCCATTATTATGGATGTTGAAGTGCTACCAAACCTATCCATTTTATAATTTACTTACTGACAAAAGTATAAACAACGTTTCTCGCTTTTTTATCAAGGCTAGTTCAATTTGTTTGTTGGGAAATAGTTAACTTCTCAATTGAAAACGTTCTGTTTATTCACTTAATATTAGACGTGATTGGCTAAAAAATAACATAAACCTCATTGTCATTGGCTACATGCAATAGGAGTGGAATAGTCTAATCTATTTGTCAGTTTGTTAATTATTTTTATCGAACGTTGTAAATAACTTTTTGCTGCATGAAACATCAAATTATAAAAATAAATAAATTAGGGAATGATGACCAAACATAAAAGATCTATTACCTCTGGAATTACGTCATCCAACGATCTTCAAGATTTTTTTATAAATATTTAAGGTACCAGATGATCATTCAAAATCATATAATGGTAATTTAATGTCATCCACCGACCATTCAAAGACATTTTATGTCATCTAACAATTACTCAGGGCCATCCAACAGTTATTCAACGATAACATAAGACTATCACCCATTCAAAATTATTTAAGGCCATTCATTGATAATTCAAGGTGATGTAATGATCTTTCAAAATTATTTGCGGCCATTTTTTCGTCAAACAACTAAAAGCATTTTATGTCATCATAATTCGAGGGCATCAAGGTCATTCAAAATGATTAAGATCTTTCACCAATCGTTCAAGGTCAGCTAAGAATAATTCAGGACTATTTAAGTACACCCTATGTTCATTTAATATCATATAATCAGCGATAATTTAGACCATCAGTCATTCAGGTTATTTAAGACCATTGAAATAATATTTAAGATTGATCATCTAAGTCTACTTAGGATAATTCAAAGTTATTTAAGATTATCCAACGATTCAATGATAACCAAGATCATATAATGGGCATTAATTGATTATTTATGGTCATTCAAGGATAATTAAAAAAATATCTACCATTTAAGATCATTCAATCTAATCATCATTCAATCTAAACATCATCCAAAAATTATTCAAGAGCATTTGATGTCATCTAATGATTACCGTTGTTCAAGATTATTTGATAATTAGCTAATGGGAATTTAATTAATCTGTTCAATTGTTTTTTTTTATTTGCAATTCGTTTATTTTATTATTATCACTTGTTTTGTTTTTCTGATATTTTTTAATGTTCTTTCATAATTCTATCGACCACGTGGTCCTTCCGCCGTGTTATTTGTGTGTGTGTGTGTGTAAATGAGCTTGTTACTTTAAAGGATTGCCCTGGCACTATAAAGCACCATTAATTGTATCGTAGCTGTTTTAAATTCGCGACAGGTTGTAAGTAAAATTAAGAAAAAAAACATATTCTCAAAGTGGGCGGTGAGCATAATAAGGTTGAGAAATACCCAATGGTACCGGTACCCAACTAATGGTTGACCCTAACCGACGTTGCTGCACTCTCACTAACGCTAGTTCGGCCCCCATCACCAGTGTTTTTAGTACTTCGATTTTTCAATAGTTCCTCATTTTCCGCAAATGTTTATTTTAATTGTCATTTAATTTTTATAAATCGCCTTTTTTAAAGCCTGTACGATTTTATCAATTTTCCAGAAATTTTAACAAATTTCTGTTGTTCGGACGATTGTCAATGTGTTTTTAATTAATATTTCAAATGTATAGCTATTGACAATTATCAATTGTTTTTTTATGAAAGTGTTTATAATTTACGCCTTTTTAATATTCTTCAAGTGTTTCATTTTTTTTTCGAATTTAGTATTTTTTAACAAAGAAAATAATTCAACATTGAAATCCATAACAAATCTAGAACATTAGAGAAAATTGAAAAGATAACAAACTTAGTCAAAATAATAATAATGTATTATTATTATGATTAATAACATAAATACGTTTTAAAATTTGAAAATGCAAAAAAACATTCGAAATTACAAAATTTAAAGAACATTGTAAAGGAATGTTTTTACTTTCCCTATATAGTATACAGGGTGAGTTTTTTTCGATGTACTCTATGGGGATCTCGGAAACTATAAGAGATAGAGAAACGCTTAAATGGGGAAAGAAGTGTAGATTTACGATACGAATAAAATTCCACTTTCAAAGTTTTCAAAAAAGTCAAGGGTAACTAGATATTTTGAAAAAAGTAAAAAGGGTCAATTTTTTCAAATCAATATATCTCGGTTATTATAACAGGTAGAAAAAAACTGTAAAGAACAAAGTTTTAGAATATTTTATGTAGATTATTAAAAAATAATCAGAAAATTTTTATCGCCAATATTTTCCGAGATATGACGCAAACTTACATTTTTTTAAATGGAAACCATAGTTGGCTATGGCCTCATTCATAAGGTAATTTTTTTCTCTTTAATCCAATATGACATACGACATAGTTATTTCTAAAAATAAGTGAGTTATAGTCATTTTAGATTTTATTATAAATAAAAAATGGGTAGCCATGAAAAAGATGAAAGTAAAACAGTTGCAGTTGTTTATAATAATACCAATATTGTAATTATTAGTTCTACAAAGTTAAATAAAAATGAAAAACCAGCATAAGAATAATAATTTAGTAATTATCAAATGGCCTTCTGTATGTGGTATAAACCCATTTGTCAAGAGGATAATACTTTCTTACAAAAATATTATGAACAGATGAATCGCGATTAACTAATTGTGGTATTTTTAATCGCCACAATGAACATAGATGAACTTAAGAGAATCCACGAGAAGTTTCACAGAGAAAACTACAAATTAAATTTGGGTTTAATCCATGGTGTGTTTGGATTAATAATTCTCGGTCCATATATTTTTGAAAGCTCACTAAGTGAAATGATTCCTTTCATTTTCTTCATTAAACATTTGAAGATGCGCTCGATTATTTAAATTTATCATTACAAGCAAGATTAAAATGGTTCCAATATGACAGTGTTCCACCTCATAACATGTTGGCTTTACAAGTTATTTAAACGATGCTTTTCCTAACTCATAAGTGGGGAGAAATAAACCAATCCCAGGGCCACCTAGATCTCCCGATCTGCGCGTTTTAGAATTGTTTCTGTGGGGTTATGTAAAAAACAAAGTATATGAAATATCATATCAATCTGTGGAGGATCATAAACTAGTTGTTATTGAAACATTTAATTCAATTTACATGAGAATAGTCAAAAAGCTATAAATTCAATTTTAAAAAGATATAATTTATGTCATAATAGTATTATGGTGGACTCTTTGACCATATTTTTTTAATATTAAAATTTCTCTCCCATTGATATATTGATAATTACAGAATTACTTTATGCAGTTGTTTCATTTTGGTTTATCTCTGTAAAACTAATAATTACAATATTACTAATATTATCAATTGTTTTACTTTTATCTTTTTCAAGGCTACCCATTTTTTATTTATATTGACTATAACTCACTCATTTTTAGAAATAACTATGTCGTATGCCATATTGGATTAAAGAGAAAAAAATTACCTTTTGAATGAGGTCACAGCCAACTATGGTTTCCATTTAAAAAAATGTAAGTTTGCGTCATATCTCGGAAAATAATGGGGATAAAAATTTTCTGATTATTTTTTGTTAATCTTCATAAAATTATCTAAAACTTTGTCTTTTACAGTTTTTTTCTATCTGTTATAATAACCGAGATATGTTGATTTGAAAAAATTGACACTTTTTACTTTTTTCAAAATATCTAGTTACTCTTGACTTTTTTGAAAACTTTGAAAGTGGAATTTTATTCGTCTCGTAAATCTACACTTCTTTCCCCATTTAACCGTTTCTCTATCTCTCATATTTTCCGAGATCCCCATAGAGAACATCGAAAAAAACTCACCCTGTATATAGGGGAAGTATTGTTTTCATGCGTAAAAATGTCTTTGGGCGCTGTATCTCAAAAACGAATGATCCGATTGAGATAAAACTTTAAACTTAAGGTTTTATCATTAAAAACTGGAACTGAAAAGCTTTTCGTGAACATTCATAAACCGGAAGTGGGTGTTTACTCGAGGCCGTTTTTTGTATTTTTCTGATATTTTTTTTAATATTGAAAGTATTACAAAACTTTTCAAACAAAAGTTAAAGGGAATAATAGGCTGAACAAGTTTTATTTGAACATTTTTTTCGTCAAATTCTTAACTTTCAAGAAAAAAAATAAAAATTGAAAATTTTGATATTTTTTGCCAATTGCTAATAAACTATGGGAGTTACGTAAAATTTATATAACAAACAATTGTAGGGAATTTAAAAGTGAACCAATTATTAAGAATGGCTTTCTTGCGTAAACATAGTTTCAGAGATAAATATAGGGAAAGTACTATGATGGCCACATCACCATTTTTTAGATTTAATTAAAACATATGGAAAACAAGAAATGAGCACCTGAAAGTTTCTGAAAACATTTGATACACACACTTAAAAATGATAGTTATACTATCTTGTAATTTTTAATATTTAATAGATTAAATAAATCAATTATCAAAATAAAAAATTAAAATTAATAAATAAACAACTGACTACATAGGATGAATGATAATTCACAAAAAAACTTTTCAGTTCTTCAAAATGTCAAGAAGTGATTAATGAAAAAGAAAATTAACCATTAATATTTTATTATGCAGGTATCAATGTTCACATACACGTATCTCCCTACCAAATTCAAGACGATCGGAGGCCGTGTATCCGAAAGGAGGAGAAACAATTCGGGGAGATGCTGCGCAGACTGGGAGCGCCGATACGTCGCACCATGCATTTCGAAAACATGTTCCCCAATCTGTACATGCACTTTGACATAATCAACGTGTTCAGACTGACAAATGTCCCCACAGAGACAACGCCTTGCACTGAAGGACAGAAGTGAACCTAGTTGTAAATTTTGTATATTAAGCTTAAGGAATTTAATTTTTCTTTTCATTATATATTTCAGTTACTCTTACATTAAGAGTGTACAAAATTTGGAAAATTTAAGGCTAAAATGATGAGAGGAACAGTATTTACATCATAAATAATTTAATAAAATTAACATATACATTTTACTCTTAAAGCTCCAAAAATGTATCTTTGGTTTTAATAATACCTAAACAACGAATTCACAATTATTTTTAACTATTGCTAAAGTTTAAACTAGTATTTTATGTGTTACTGTTTTATTGGTTTGTAGAGATTTTATAAAGGTCAATGGTGACATAGAGTGATTATATTTGTTTTGAGAGAGATGTATTTTTCAAAAAAAATAAAGCTGTTTACTTTGTTTAAAAGTGAAAATATAAGTAGATCATTTATTTTTTAACATGTCAAAAATTTTTTACAATGCGTTTTGGACCGATTGAGGAAGATGATGAAGTGGAATGTAGAAATGTTGATTAATGCTCTGGACACATGTTCTTACAGGGAGACATAAACTTTCCAAGTGTTGATTGGACTGAATCTGGAAAAATTCATTTCGTAAATAATAAACATGGAAACAAATATACACTTAAAATAAGTATTATAATCAAACATTTCTTTTAATATACCGTAAATAATATGCAATCTTTCTAAAGATAACTATACCATGAAATAACTGGATAAATTTGTTGCACTTGTGATAACTAGCACATTAAAAATTATTTTAAATACAATTTTTAGAATAAGAAAATAAAATTATTATAATTGTGTTTATTTAATTTATTATTTAAAAGAATATAAAAGATTTGTATATTATTTTAATTCAAATTTGAAGTTAAAACTTTTATACTACCTTTTAATCGAGAGGACAAACGTTTTCCTAAATACTCATCAGAACCATCACAGCAATCACAGACACCATCATTGACTCGACTTGAACTGATCAGCTTCTTGAAACCAACATGACTAACTTGAGAGGTACAGAAAAAACTTCCATTCGGGCAAGCATCTGTCCCCGGCTCGTCAGAGCCATCCTCACAATCACAATAATTATCATTTATTTTGTTGAAATCGACCAACTCCATGCTAACAATACACCGAAACTTGGCATTATCACTTGGCTCGTAGAAGGGCGCTTGATACTTATGTGTCCCCAACACCATTTTCCCAGTCTTCCTCTCTGTTATTGAAGTTAACTGAATAAACATCAGTAATTGGTAGAGAATGAATACAGCTGATACGATTAGTAAAGGTGAGAGCATGTACTTTAACTTCTTTCTGTATTTGAAGATCATCTTTATAGGTTGTGTTTTGGCTACATTCTAAAATGCAAATAATGCGCTTTTAGTTGATTAGTAACCTCGTATTTTAATCATTACGATTAATTATAATCATGCTTGCTTTCAAGATAAGAAAGCTATTTGAACGTATTTGTTTTGGAAATTTATATTTATGAAAATAATTGGATAACCAGTGTGGCCATCTTAAGTATTTTTTTAATACTGTTAGCAGTGAATATATTCAGCTATTTTAGATTAAATCTTTACTTGTGAATTAATTAACCAATAATCTTTATTTGCTTTTAAAACTTCAGATACTATAATATAATAAATAAATTGGATTATATGTAACCATTCTCACTACCTTACGATTATTAATATCGCCAATTTTATAATTTCTTATTTAACCAAAAATTTATTATATATTATATAAACAATATTTTATATAATTAATAAAAATTTAATCACGTAAATATTTTTTTAATTGTGTAACATGTATGTGTGCAATAACTAATGTTGGCACCATTGTTTAGACAGTTCAAAAATAATAGTCAGTGACGTGTCGGCATTCGCTCAAAAAAATATTTATCAAAATGACGGGAAATTTTCTGCAGTTTTCCCTTTTCCTTCTAATTTTAGCTGAATTGGGAAACTGCTTGTACTTCCACATCGGTGAAACGGAACGAAAATGTTTTATAGAAGAAATCCCCGACGAAACCAACGTTATCGGTAATAACCTTTCCTGCTATACGTGGAAAGGAATTCCTCACGTTTTCGGTTTTAGTAAACTACAAGGTGGAACTCTATGATCCTAGAAGTGGTGGTTTCATGCCCTCGTCACCAGGGATAGGAATGCATGTAGAAGTCCGTGATCCTGATGATAAAATCATCCTGTCTCGAGTCTACAGTTCGGAGGGCAGGATTTCATTCACGTCGCACACGCCTGGTGAACATGTAATCTGTATGTACTCAAACAGCACAGCTTGGTTCAGCGGATCACAATTGAGGGTGCATCTTGATATACAAGTAGGGGAACATGCTGTCAACTATGGAGATGTTGTGCAGAAAGAGAAATTTTCAGAATTACAGTTGAGAATCCGTCAACTTTTGGATCAAGTGGAACAGATTACTAAAGAACAAAATTACCAAAGAGTGAGTATTTTTATTTATAATTATAATCTCTAAAAAATTAAGTAAGAGTATTGAAAACAAAAGTTATAAATTAAAGAATATACTGTATTTATTGTATGTATTTTAATTTTTAGTATCGGGAGGAAAGGTTCAGACAAACTAGTGAAAGCACAAACTCCAGAGTCCTTTGGTGGTCGATTACACAAACTGCAGTGCTCTTGCTCATGGGCGCCTGGCAGATGAAACATCTCAAGAGCTTCTTCGAAGCAAAAAAATTAGTATAGGAAATCATCAACACAAAGATTTCATCCCATCATTTTGTTGCGTCACTCTTTGCAAAATTTCATGCCTAATTTTGTAAAAACTGCGTGCAATTTTTTTGTTGACTTATTTATGTACTTGTCTGTATATTTGAGTTTTTTTTAATAAAAACACAAAACTTGAAAGTGATGTTTTATTGGCTATAAACAATTTTTAAATTATTCTCAATAACAATATTTCTTTTTATTAATATACATAACATAATTGACATAAATGCAAGTAATTAATACATGGCTTGGACTATTATAAACATTGTAATTTATAAATAAATTATTAGTGCTCATTAGCTTCCAATCATTTATTGTACAAATCCCATACACTTGTTCAAGTAATTATTAAAGGTGTGTGTATTGGGTTTCGGATATCTCTTCAGTGCACTGAAGTCTTTTGATAAGGATTCCTTCAACGTATCGCACGTACAGTAGTATAAATATTCATCTTTCTGCAACTGTTCAGCTAACTCCTCCTGATGGTTATCCATAAGATCATCATTAATCACCACAAGAAGAGGTTTGTGGCTGTGCAGAACTTCAAGGCATGTTCCTGCACCAGCGTGACTGATAACCAGATCAGATTTTATTATTTCGGCTTGAAAATCATCAAAGAAATCTGTGTAGGTCAATTTCAACGAGTTATGCTTCTTTTGCCTGGGCGCGCCGTCTCCTATCTGGAAAAGAACTTCTTTATAGCCCATATTTGCCAAGGTATTTAGAACATCGTCTCTAGACATGTTTTCAATTAGTTTTTCAAATTTTGTTGTCCCCACTGTTACAAATACACGTTTAATCTTCATTGTAAAAAACTAGTTTATTTGATGCCTTCAATACATGTTTAAATTAATCCAAGATTTAATAGTTTTATCACTAGCTAAAATAATTCAGTATCCATATTTTACATATAAACATCCACATCATGACTTTTTATCAAGTTGTCAGCATTGAAAATCATAGATTACGATTAGAAATATTTGGTTTTTGTAATGACCCATACACGCTCGTAACTAAAGAATTAAAATCAGTTCCAGTAACCTAAATTATTATATACTCAATCAGAGTTAAAACATAAAAAATCTTGTCTTATTTGGACAATTAAGAATAATTAATTGATTCATTGTTTAAATATGTTGAATTGATTAATCGGCGATGATGCTCTTAGTTTTACGCACATGTTTTTGCGTTAGGTTGCAGTCGTGAATGGCCCAACATTATCGTAACAGTATATTTATTTTATTTACTGTTAAGTTGGCTGTCTGAATCCATTTGTGTGGCAGAAACCTATCACTGCAAAAAAATTATTAAAAACCATCAATTACTCTTCCTTTGCGGGAATTATTGTTGTAAATATTTACATTTAAATTAGGTAAGTTTTATAAACATTACTCTTCCGTCTCTAGACTGTATGAGAAAATTAAACCATTTCGTCCTGATAAAAAAAAGGACAAAATGGCCGTTTGATGCCGACAGTGAACGTGTGCAATATTGCGTCGCTATTTTTTCAGAGCTAATTAGAAAATGGGATCTTCGCGTCACCGCGACCGCAGCAGGGATAGGGATCGCGATAAGTACAGGGATAAAGATAGGGATCGTGATCGTAGAGAAAAACGTAGAAGTCGTGATAGGGACAGGGAACGCGATCGTGATAGGAACCGCGATAGGCATAGAGAACGTGATAGTGAGAGACGCGAACGGGAAAGACGTGCAAGTAGGAGCAGAAGTAGAGGCAGGAATAGGAGCAAGGAAAAGACACCAGAGCCTGATGGTGAAAAGTTGTTGGCCGAAACATTGGCCACCATTGCTGCAACAAGGAATTTTGCTTCATTGGTTACGCAAAAGAGTGACGATTCTTCCAATAGTTCACGTAAGTTAATTGTTTTTATTCTCTCTTTAAAATTTGATACAATTCTGTTTTTATTTACTTTCAAGGTTGTCTTATAAATTATTTAAAATTCTATTTACTTCACTATCTGATAGTTCTGAAATTTTTCAGTACAAGAGGATGCAAGGTTAAAACGCAAGAGGTCCCGTTGGGGTGGTAGTGAGCACGAAAAGATCTTCATACCAGGCATGCCCACCATCCTCCCCAGTAACCTCAACAAGGACCAGGAACAGGCATATTTACGTAAGTGTCCACCCCAGAACATTCAAACCTTTATAATCATTTCATTTTGAGTATATTAAAATGGGGCAGGGGTAAGTAAAATTATTAGTGTTAGCCGGAGCTAAATAAAATGAACACCCCCCGCCCAAGAAGACTAACCTCTCAGTATAAGGCCAGGAATTGTAAGTATGTTACCAATGTGATGGTTACATCGTTAAATTAATCTATTTGCCCAACAGAAAATCTGATTAATAGAAATTTGTGCGTTTTTTCTAGAGCGACGGAAGATAGATATCTGATTACCGAATTCTACCTCATAAGTAATGTGTTTAGTCGTTTTATTTATTTTTATATAATATCCATACTGATTGAAATAATTTAACCAGACATATCTAACTGTTGGGCTTTTGCCCTTCTCTAACCCGCTTTATTACAGTTCAACTGCAGATAGAAGAAGTCAGTCGTAAACTGCGCTCCGGTGATCTCGGAATACCAGCCAATCCAGAAGAAAGGTGCAAGTCTTAACATCCCCACATTCTGTTACTGCTGCCAGCCGTCTGATCTTCAACAGTGGTTTGGCAACGATAAACAGTCTAATATATTCTTTTCTTTCTTACTTTTTTTTAGTTTTAGAAAGGACTATGACACACACGGTCAGTTTTATGTTTTAATTACGAAATAAAACTCATCGTGTTTGGAATTGAAACCCCTGAGTATTGCAATTATTAAATTGTATATTCGTGGTTATAGATTTCATGTGTTTAACCACTTATTATTTGATTTGTTATAAATTTTTTTAAACATTTATTAAATTGAAGTCCAGGCAGTTATAGTGATTTCATTTTTGTTTTGCAGATGTGCTGTACTGTATATGAATATTTCAGATATTTTTGTTGGGATTAAAAGTTTAATATGAAATATTTTTTGCAGTGTCTAGCACTTCTTCATACAATTTTAGTCACTCAAATACTGGAAATTATTTATAATTACTTGTGTATGATTTGGGTAATGGTATTATATACGCAGTATTATGTAAGTGGTTAATCATGGACACACAATTAGTAATAATAATATTGTATAAAACGCTTTAATCATAAATTAATGATATTCTATTTTAGCTCAATTTGAATTAATTAATTTTTTGCAGCTATTAATACTATTTCTTGTAGGGAAAATTAATCGATTTTTATTTTATTAGTTTTTTTTATACAGGTCTGTCAAGAATCACAAGTAAGAAACAATACATTTGCTCCGTAAAAAAAAGATGTATTGGTTCTTATCACCAGACAATTCAAGTAAACAAAAATAAATACATATAGCTTAATTAATATAACGAACATCTTGTTACAGATAATGCATCGATCGAACTCCTACATAAGCACCATTTTTTTATTGGTCACTTTCACATTGATTTTAAAATGGTGATATGTAGGGAGCACGCTCGTGTGTTAATTGTGGATTTTTGTTTCTTTTGTCCAGATCACCGTCACCTGAACCAATTTATAGCAGCGATGGCAAGAGGTTGAACACTAGGGAGTTCAGAACGAGGAGACGGTTAGAAGAGGACAGGCACACTTTGGTGCTGAGGATGCAGAGTATTAATCCGGACTTTAAACCACCTGTTGATTACAAGTATGTAGTGTAATTTTGATTTTATTTAATTAGTATCATTTGGTCAATAATTTTTTTCTTTCATTTATTGTTCTATTATTTCATCAAGACTTACATTCTATTAATATCTTTTTGTTGAAGTTATGGATCAATATTAAAAATACTTACTTCCTAATTTTAAAATATTTCATTGATTGATGGATTTATTTATTTTTTGTTAGACCACCAGTTATCCGTGTAAGTGATAAAGTTATGATTCCCCAAGAGGAGCATCCAGAGATTAATTTTGTTGGACTTCTGATTGGACCAAGAGGAAATACTCTTAAAAGTAAGTTATTATAATCTGACAACTGATATGCCATTCCCACTTAAGTTGAAATTGTACATAAAAACTAATTGGAATTTTCAAAGAGAAAAAGAATAAAATTGTGAGAAAAATAAAAACAAAATAAATATTTTTTTCACAAAAGTAACAATTCAAATTTGTTGTTAACAAATGAAAGAAATGATTTAAAAAAATACAAGTAATTGTAAAAAAGTGAAAAAAATTTTATGTTTTAAGAATAAGTTTACCAAAAAAACAGTAAAAAATAAACAAAATAGATAGAAATTACAGTTAAAACAATTTTAAAGGGAAAAACGACTGTTTTAAAATACAATAAAAAAAACAAAAATAAACATTTTTTTTTAGTGTTATAATTTTCTCAAAGAAATAATTTATTTAAAAAGAGGTGAAAAGTTGTAAATAGAAAATTAATAATATCCTTAAAACCAGCTAAAATCTGTCTAAAAATAATTTCAAAATTCACTAAGAACGACTTGAATTTTGCCAAAAATATTAACATTTGTTAAAAAGTGTTGGCCATTGACTAAAAAAATTGACAGTTGAATTTTTCTAAACAATTAATTTATTTGAAATAATGATGTAATGAGAAATTCGTTCAAAACAGTTGAAATTTTACATAAAACTGCAATTAAAAAAAACATAGATTAATTTTACAAAAGAAACAATTGATTCAAAAAACCTAGGTTTAACATTAACACGTTAACGCCGGCGGGTACTACCGGTGGTACACGAGTTTTTACGCTTTTGGTACGCCACTGATTACTTCCATGTAAAAGTAGACGCTTTTTGCATCATTTTTCATTGTAAAAGTGGCTTTTTAAAGCACTAGTGCTTTTTTACGTTTTTATTGCACGGTAATGTCAAACTGTTTTTATTGCACAGAAATGTCAAATTTGACAGATAAATATATTGCAGCACAAATTTTTGACGAAAAACTTAATTTTTTATTAATTGATACAAATACCTAATAAACTATAAATAAAATATATAATACAACATAAATGCCAGATTTAAGAACTCTGAAGATTTCATTTAATGCAAGTCGAAGCGATTACAATAAAGCGAACATTTTTTCCATAAATAATAATGGCGGCCGACATTTGGTTACTGGTTGCTAAGTAACGCTTTCATTAGTGCACTGCGGGTAAAATATGTTTGCATTAATTGAATTATTGAAATGACATTAAAATATTACTTATAAAAATATATTCTTTGAGATTCTTTACGATCGAAGATAAAATTATGTAAGGCACACGTGTAAAAAGTTTCTTTATTGCACTCCTGGCTTTAAAAAAACTCGCTCGTTCCTCGCTCGTGTTTTTAAACGCCAGTTCGTGCAATAAAGCATCACTTTTTACACTTGTACCTTAAATAACTATTATCTACGATCGTACAGAAAGTAGACGCTTTTTGCATCATTTTTCATTATAAAAGTGGCTTTTTAAAGCACTAGTGCTTTTTCACGTTTTTATTGCACGGTAATGTCAAACTGTTTTTATTGCACAGAAATGTCAAATTTGACAGATGAATATATTATAGCACAAATTTTCGACGAAAAACATTTTTTTTTATTAATTGATACAAATAACTAATAAACTATAAATAAAATATATAATACAAACGAAATGGCAGATTTAAGAACTCTGAAGATTTCATTTAATGCAAGTTGAAGCGATTACAATAAAGCGAATATTTTTTCCATAAATAATAATGGCGGCCGGCACTTGTTTACTGGTTGCTAAGTAACGCTTTCATTAGTGCACTGCGGGTAAAATATGTTTCCATTAATTGAATTATTGAAATGACATTAAAATAACTCGTTCCTCGCTCGTCTTTTTAAACGCCAGTTCGTGCAATAAAGCATCACTTTTTACACTTGTACCTTAAATAACTATTATCACACTTCTAGGATTTCAGTCACTTCCATAGCAACCATAAAAACCATAGGCGTGCGAGCCAAATTTTGTCATTTGTCATGAATAATTGTAGGGTACAAAAACGCCGGCGTCAACGTGTTAAATGTAAAAACTCCAGCCAACAGTTAAAACAACTACTCCCCGTACTGAAGCACCACCAGGCATTGAATGCACTAACTGTTAACTGTCGTTACATGTCTGAATTCATATTCAGCACAATGTAACAATTTAGTATGGGGAGTAGTTGTATTAACTGTTGGTTGGAGTTTTTACATTTAATGTAAAACATAAGTGCAGAAATGCTCGTGTAGATTTTATTTGTCTCATTAATACTGCACTACGAATTTAAATATTTAATATGCATACACTTGTTTTTTTTTCAGTTTGCTTGAATCATGCTAACCAAAATAAATTAAAAACAGTTACAGTTTTATAATAAAAATAAATAAACACATAAAACATAGAATTTCAGTAAAATACTTATTTTACTGAAATTAATATCAAAACATTTTTAATAAAAATTTATTAATTTAAAGTTTTGTGTGTTTATTTATTTTATTAAAGTTTTTGCTTAAACAAGTAGTTTCAATTTGAAAAATAAAAAATATAAAATCAATTATGTTTAGATTTTTTGGCTAGTAACAATAATTTTTACTTAGTTAATGCACAAAATTTGACCATGCTTGTTATTTAATTAATGCAACCAATTTTAGCAATGGAGAAGGAGACTGGTGCAAAGATTATTATCAGGGGGAAAGGAAGTGTGAAGGAAGGCAAGGTAGGTCGTAAAGATGGCCAACCATTGCCAGGTGAAGATGAACCTCTACATGCTTACATTACCGCTACAAATCCTGAGCATGTCAAAAAGGCAGTTGAGAGAGTAAGCATGGTTTATTTATTTATTTATTATTATTTTCTTAAGATATTTATTATTTAACTGAATTTTAATATAATAGTTGTTAAAATAACTAGTTTATTTATTATTTGTTTTAGATTAAAGAAGTAATAAGACAAGGTGTTGAGGTACCTGAAAATCAAAATGATTTGCGTAGAATGCAACTGAGGGAGTTAGCACAATTAAATGGAACTCTTAGGGAAAATGATGGTATGAGGTGCAATAATTGTGGAGCAACTGATCACAAATCATGGCTGGTAAGTTAATATACAATTTTGAGTATATTAACAGTACTTTTAATTTAATTTTCCACAAAAAACAAACAAATTTTATATGTACATTGTTAATATTTTTATAATATTGACTACACTAATAGTTAAACTAATTTAATTTTTTTAGTGTCCGGATAAACCAAATGTTACAAATAACATTGTTTGCTCGAGTTGTGGTGCAGCTGGCCACATAGCACGGGATTGTAGACAAAAAAGACCAGGCTTAGGAGGACCTCAGGCGGCCGGTGACAAAGCAAAAATTGACGAGGAGTATCTCTCCTTAATGGCAGAATTGGGAGAGGGACCTCCACCAGATTTCATGCGCAATGGAGCTGCCAATGGTGGAGTTACAGTGCCAAGAAAGAACACCATCAACATGTTCGATCCTCAAACAGCACCTCGCTCATTAATGGCTCCCCCTATGGCAAATCCACCTATGATGCCAACTATGCCAGGTAAAAAAAATGTAAAAAAAAATCGTTTCAGATTTTTTTTATGTAGCAAATTTTTTTAGGAATGCCACCACCACCATGGGGAACAGCAGGCAGTATGCCTTGGCAACCGGGTCCACCAGGCATAATGCCACCACCACCACCTCCCGGCGCATCCAGCCCCCCACAGATGATGCCGTGGATGCCAACAAACTCTCAACCTCCACCACCTGGAGCCAGTTCGAACGGCAACAATGTCATGTCCCCAAATGCCATGCCCTGGCAAACCCCGGCATTCCCCTGGCCGCCCGGTACATGTCCGCCGCCACCACCTCCAGGAATCGACATGACAAGTTTGCTGACAGCACCCCCACCCCCTCCACCTTCATCCTCGTAATATATCCCTATATATTAAGTCCTCTATTTATATTGGTTTTAGACATAATTTATGATCAGATCCATGGTAGTAAAGTGAAAAGTAATGTATATTTAATTTGTATAAAAGTAAAACTTTACATTTATCAAGAATTAATAAACTCAAACTTGGTTTTAACAAAATAATTGGAGCTTTTTACAACCATGTTTGCCTTGGGTTAGGATCATTGTATTAATTTTAATTTGTATTTCTTTTTTATGCTCTGTATGGCCAAGTTTATCTGTGTACCTTACAATTCAATTTATAAATTAGCAATAAAAAAGTAAACCTTGTTTGTTTTACACCTTCTATTTCTTTATAATTCTCTTAGAATTTTAAAAATATACAGAATTAATTTGCACAAGAAAGTATTATCTTTTACTGCGGCTCTGAACTTTTGATGTATTTTTTTCTCAAATTAGAAATCATATTAAATGTAAAAAAATACTTCCCTGTAAGTAAATACATGAAAAATATGTCACATGAGAGTATTAAATTTATTAATGTGTTATAATCACGCTTTGTCAGGACGTCGCGGGTCAGAAGAATATCACCAGAGTAATCGTTAACAACAACTCGCCTCGTCTTTATTTAAGAATAACAATACACCGTACTCACACTACTCGCTCACACTCCCGCTCAACTCGCTAAACTCCTTCGATAACTTCCATAACTTCTCTTCGCTCACCTCGCTTCAGTCTCTCCTCGCTCGCACACGTCCGCTCACCACGCTTCCTCGTTCCTCCTCCCTCCTCTCCTTTCCGCTCTCCGCTCGCGCCTCTTCAAATCTAAATTCACGCTATGCAACCACTCATACAATTTACATTTATAACATTTATAACACTCGTCCATCCTGAATTAAACCGCGTCCTCGCGGTTAGACGAAATCTTTCATCCAGCCCGGTTTCTGTCGCCTACGCTCGGGTCTGCTGGCATCAGGAACGCCTTCCAACTCGTCGCCGCTCGACGAATTCTCCGCCTCTGGCTCGAATTCCGCGTCGCTCTCCTCCCGCCCTTGCACATCCTCGTCCTCTCCATCTAACTTCTCATCATCGGTCGCATCGCTATCTGTCAGCACCTCCTCCACGTCAAACTCGTCCTCGAACGTCTCGCCCTCCACTGGATCATTCTCTGTCGCGTTCTTGTACAGTTTTATCTGCGAGACGTGCGCCGTTGTCTCGTAGATCCGCCCGCCCTCTGCTTCATTTAGCGTTCGCACTCTGTAGGTGTCCGCTGGAAGCACCTCGACGATGACTAGCGGCCCTCTGTACGCTGGTTGGAGTTTCGTGGATTCCCCAGTCGCCACAGGTGGTTTCTTCAGCACCACGATGTTGCCCACCTCGTAGACAACGCCTCGAAATCGCGTCTTGTCGTAGTACGCCTTCGTCTTCGCCTGACTCGCCTCGATTGACCGCCGCACCTCGTCGTGAATCTCGCTGGGGTCTCGCCTTGGACGGTCCCTCTTCGTCACCCTCATTAGTCGGTTGTCCGACGCCGTTGGATGGAATCCAAACAGTACCTCGAAAGGTGTTCGCCCCGTTGTCTTGTTCTCGCTACGGTTTATGTCTCGCTCCACCTCGCGAATTCGCCTGTCCCATTCGGTCTCCTGCTCAAGGGACGCCAAAATTACCGGGACCACGGTCCGGTTTACTCGCTCGACCTGACCGTTTCCCTGTGCGCGATGGGTTGCGATGAGTGTGTGGTGTACGCCCTCTCGCTGGCAGAACTCCTCGAACTCCACTGCCGTGAACGCCGTCCCTCTATCGCTCACCACCATGTCAGGGTTACCATACTCATGGAAATAGTCCTGCAGAATCTGCACAGACTCCCTCGCCGTTGTTCCTCGCACCGCATACAACCTTGAGTATTTGGAAAAAGAATCCGTTATAATCAACAAATACGAATTTCCACGCATACTCCGGGGAAAAGGACCCAAATGATCGATATGGACACGCTGGAAGGGTCTAAGGGTAGGGGGAATTGGATTTAATAATCCCGCACGCCTTCCGCCCGGGGTCTTTCCCCACAAACACTCCATACACCCTCGGATGTGTCGCCTCACATACGCCCTCATCGACGGAAACCAGAAGTTCCGCAGAATCTTGGCCACCGTCCTCTCTTCCGCAAAATGTCCCATACAGTTGTGGTACTGGACCACCACTGACTTCCTCATTGATGACGGAATGACGTAGAGCACGCGCTGCTCGCCGTTCACCGTCACCTGTCTCACCAGTCGCCCCTCATCGAGTTGATAGTTGACAACTCGATTCTTCTCGCCTCTCGTGAGCTCTTCTTGGGGTCGCTGAAGAAGCTCCACTAGCTCTCGCAGTCGTGGATCATCGCGCTGGATTAAGTCCACTTCCTCCACACGAACTACCTGAAACACATCAAGTCTTTGCGCGCACTCGTCTATAGTATCTCTCGCGTTTTCCACGGGTGCCCGACTAAGAGCGTCCACATGCGCCATTCGCACGCCCGCACGATGTCGAATCGTGAAACGATACTCCATGAGAAGACTATACCACCGCGCGATCTGTGGTTTCAACGCCTTCTTCTCGTTGAGATAGATCAACGCCTGACAGTCCGTCACTATAATAAACTCTACGCCCAACAAATACGTTCGTAGTCTCTCAACGCACCAGACCACCGCGAGTAACTCGAGTCGGCTCGAGTGGTAATTTCTCTCGGCGTCAGTTGTCTTTTTAGACACGCAATGCACCAAACGCAACTCGCCTTCATTATCGCGCTGTAATAGCATACCCGCTAATCCTTCCGCGCTCGCGTCAGTATGTAGCTCGGTTTGCGCTCGCTCGTCGAACGCACGTAATACTGGTCGCCCAACTAATTCGCGCTTCAAGTCCTCAAACAAACTGTTCTCACACTCGCCCCACACAAAGGCCTTGTCCTTACGCGTTAAGTCGCTAATCGCCCGCACTTTCCGCGCATAGTTCGGAATAAACTTACGGAAGTATCCCGTCAGCCCAAGAAATCTGCGCACCTCGTGCTCATTCCTAGGTGGTGGAAACTCCTCGATCGCCCGCGTTTTTGGCACTCCCGGTTGAATGCCCTTCTCGCCCACGCTGAAGCCCAAAAATTCGACGCTCGGCATCGCAAATCGGCATTTCGTTAGTTTCAATGTTAAACCCGCACTCCTCACCCGCACCAATACTTTCTTCAACCGCTCAACAAACATTTCGAAATTCGCCGCCGGAATCAAAATGTCATCTAGATAGTATACTATCTCGCGCCCGTTCAACTCACCGAATACCTCATTCATCATCCGACAGAACTCGTAGGGCGCATTTGTTAGCCCAAAACACAATCGCTCGAACTCGCCTGTCGTGTCGGGGGTGATAAACGCTGTCTTCTGCTTCGCCGCCTCAGTCAATGGAATTTGCAGATATCCATTTGCCAAATCCAAAGTCGTGAATAACTTGTTACCCGCTAGCGTCAAAAACTGTTCCTCGATCTGAGGGATCGGATAGTTCACCCGCTCTGTTTGGTTGTTTAGGAAACGAAAGTCGATCACCAATCTCTTCTCGCCGTTCGCCTTTGGCACCAAGAGCACTGGACTCGCATAAGGTGACTGTGTTTCCCTTACTAGCCCCGCTTCCTTCCACTCCTCTACAATCTGCTTGATTGTCGCCCTGTCATCCGCACTAACCTTATAGGGCCTTCGCCTCACGGGGATTCCATTGTCGCGGATATCCACCTGCATTAAATGTGTGCATCCCATCTCGGCAAGTGACTGCGAAAAGCAATCGCGGTTCTCCTGCAACACATTAATCAAAATTTCTCGCTCTTCCGGCCTCAATTCCGGCCCAATGATCATCTCCCCCTCGGGCAATGGCTTCGCCCTTTCAATTGTCAAAATCTCTGCAAACTCCTCGGTCTGCAGATCCTCAAACGGATCTTCCACCGCTTCAACACTCACCTCGCCACTCTCAATCCGCCACTTGACATGGTGATTTAATAAAAAGGTCTCGCCAATCAACATGTTAGGACCCATCACATCGTTCGGAACAACGTGAATCTCCAACTCCCTCACCATCGCTGTGCCCACTTTTAAATCCACGGTGACCACCCCGAGTGAGCTTACACGGTGCGGCGCTCCGAACCCGTTAAAAGACTCACATCGCGTTTCGTCCATCGCCAAATTCATTCGCTTCGCCTCGCTCTCTTTTAAGATGCACTCCGCCGCGCCTGTGTCAAACACTCCCTCGACTTCGTGCTCGCCATTGATGATCGCCAGTTTTCGGAAACTCTTTTTCCTCTGAACCTTCCTCACAAAAAGCACCTCTTGCTTAAGCGGACACGCGCCAGACATGTGACCAACACCCTGGCATTTAAAGCACTTTACCTTCGGGCATGCGTTGCTTTTGTGGCCCTCTTGCTTGCAAACAAAGCACTTAAGTCGCGCGCACCTCGACGCCAAATGTCCCACCTCGCCGCACTGGAAGCACTTCCTTCCCTCGCTGGAGTTTCGAGCAGTTGGTGTTGCCGATGGTCTCGCAGGCCCCGCTGAAGCTGTCACGTTGGAGCGCGTCGGCTCCGACGGTTTCGCGCTCGGACGCGCCTCTCGACTTTTACTTACAACCGCACGACGCGTACCTTCTAGCCGCTCAAATTCAACCAAATCATGCAATAGTTCGTCTGCCGATGCATGAACCTTCGCCAACATAACATTGTAGCAGTCGCGTGACCACAAACCCGCCAGAACTTGTTCTTTTACTTCCGCGAACGCCAAATCTAATTTACGACACAACGCCACTTTCGCGAACAAATACTGATCTACGGCTTCATCCCTGAGTTGCACCCGCTGCATCATTTTGTTCAAATTGTCCACTTGGCTCTCCCGCACGAAAAATGTCTGTTCGAACGCGTTTTTAAATTGCGCCCACGTCGTTACCGCCGTACGAACGCCCTCATACCACTCACGCGCACCTCGCACTAATTTGTTTCGCGCCGTTTCGAAGATGTATTCATCTGTGAGATGGTGTAGCGCCTGTACGCTGTTCAGCTGTTGCAGCCACCTTCGTCCGTCTTCCCGATATCCACCAAACGCTGGGATGCCGCTCAAAACCTCCGGCATCACTCCTACACTTACAGTTGTTGTATTATTCGCTAATTGGTTGAACATCGTCTGCATCAACGCATCACGCCGCGCATTTTCCTGCAGCATCATCGCCATTATCTCCCGCATTCCAGGATCAGCTGTTGGTGCTGCCGCACCGCCCGCTGCGCCATCTGTTGACTCCATTGTCGACCTTCCCGCACTCACCGCGCCGAAAAATGTTAGGTTGTCTTTCGCGCTTTCGCGCCGCGCCACGCCGACCGCGCCTAAACTTTACTGACCCAACCTCAAAGTTTTCTCGCCTCGCCACGCCACACCTTACACGCACTCGCGATTAACTCTATGATTGTCTTCGGGATATCCCACTTCTGATGTTATAATCACGCTTTGTCAGGACGTCGCGGGTCAGAAGAATATCACCAGAGTAATCGTTAACAACAACTCGCCTCGTCTTTATTTAAGAATAACAATACACCGTACTCACACTACTCGCTCACACTCCCGCTCAACTCGCTAAACTCCTTCGATAACTTCCATAACTTCTCTTCGCTCACCTCGCTTCAGTCTCTCCTCGCTCGCACACGTCCGCTCACCACGCTTCCTCGTTCCTCCTCCCTCCTCTCCTTTCCGCTCTCCGCTCGCGCCTCTTCAAATCTAAATTCACGCTATGCAACCACTCATACAATTTACATTTATAACATTTATAACAAATGTGACTTTAAAACGTATATTAATATATGTCATACTTGCTGTACTAAATAATTTATTTTGCACTTAAATTGATTAAAAAACATCCCTTAATATTTTTAAGGTTAGGAAATTAGAGATTATATTACGAAATGTCAGTGACGTTCAAATTTGTTTTGGTGTGCAAGTAAGAGAAAACGCAATTCTGTGATGGCAACTAAATCTTTGGCTACGGCCACGGTGAGGGCTGTTAAAAACAGGAAAATCCTCCCTACACGGGCAGCCCTCGTTTTGGTACAATTTATACATTCGATTTTCGAATCAAACATAACCTCTCCATCATTTCAGACACCCTCCGCAGTGACCAGAATTAAAGAGATACTTCAAGGGAAAGACAATTATGTAAGTTCCAATTCCAACTCAAATAATTTTAGACGATTTTATTCAATATGAATTTATTAGTTCTTGCTTTCTAGGTTGGATTGAAGATTGGTGTACGGCAGCGTGGATGTAATGGACTATCTTATACTCTGGATTATGCAGAAAAGAAAGGTATATAATGTTCAGTTTAGTAATAATTATATTGTTTTGGTATTATTTAGATAAAATGGATGAAGAGGTTGTACAGGATGGTGTAAGGGTCATAATTGATAAAAAGGCACAACTCACTTTATTGGGTAAGTTTAAATTATCGTTTAAAGGGAATTCATATTTCTCCATTCTATATAACTATAAATACATTATTTTAAATCCACATTAAACGTAGAATAGTGGGATTTTTTACCAAATAAAAGCCTCAGCAATTCAAAATTCTATTTTAATTAAGAATTTTTAGGTAACAATAAATTTTGTTTTAATTGAGAATTATTATTTGCATTACACTTAATGTATGTGTTTTATCTTTTAGGTACAGAAATGGATTATGTACAGAATAAATTGAGTTCAGAGTTTGTATTCAACAACCCGAACATTAAAGGAACGTGTGGATGTGGAGAATCGTTTAGTGTATGAGCTATACATTCTAGTCAAGTGTAAATATGTAGTAAATTATTTAATTACAAAATGTTAAATAAAGCATTATATGTTTCATGCCCCTTCATTTACCAGTTTAATAGTTTTTTTTTCATGAATAATTTTCTCTGTTATCTCTTGGTGAAACATTATGAAATTATATTTACTGAGTAGTTTCGCTTGTTACTAAAAAACTAAAAAATCCAAGTGTTCAATCAATTCTCTACCTATTACCAATAGTTTTAGGTTAGTGAGGAGTACTTTTCGATAAAAATTATATATTAATTCATCATAATAACTTATATAAAATAAATATAAAAATTTTCATAACAATTTCGGTTGCTGTTTTAAAGCCGTGATGTCCAAGAGTTTACCGTCACGCTTCTGAGTCTTGTTTCCTGCACCCTTATTTAGAAGATTATATTTCTCCATGTATTGCACAGTGGCTAAAGAAAAATCAGGGCGGCGAGTTATTAAATTAGTCGGGTAACTACCTGGAGTATCCAGCTTAACTGGCTCACTAATTTTCGCCAAGTGCTCATTTGGTAAGTATTTCATCAGGAGTTGCTTTACTGCAAAGCTTATTTCTGTCGGGCTATATTGTAGGCTGGAATCATCTCTGGCTGTCCTAAAAATGATAAATTCTATAACTGATTAACATTCAAATTATTTATATTCTGTTACATACATCTCTGTATCTTCCATATTTGGTAAATTAACTCCGACATTTTTTAAGTGCTTTAAAGTGGCCTCCTTTACTTTCTGCATAGCGACTGTTCCAAACTTATTATTCATTTTCATCTTGCACTGTTCATCACCCTGAGATTTTTTTATGAGGAAATTAACTTGATCCTAAATAATTAAATTAAAGTTATTTTACAATAAAAAAAGAAATAGTGGATGATGTATTTAAAAAAAATTATAGTTTTGATTAGTTAAAATTGCTAAAACTATAATTAGATGTGTAATATGAATATTTTACAATGGAAAAATATTTTACCATACCATAACATTATTATAAATAGTCCATCCAATTAATGATGAGTGATTGGATCCTTCATCCTCGCTACTAAGAAAAATTGCACAATAAAATAAACTCACGCTATTACTTTATCACTTACTCAGAACTAAAATCTTTCATATCAATGTGAATACTATTCTCAGGACTAGGACAGTCTTCCCGAACAACAAGAGGTTCATTTAAAGTCAGGGAAACATCAGTGGCCTTTTTCTCTTCAGCTGGAGTATTATTATTATCAGTCTTATCTTCAATAATCTCACGAATTTTAGGTTCATTGTTAATAAAATCCCTGTTGAATTTTCTATTTGGGAAATTATTAGGAGGCCTTATTGAAACTTCAAAACTGGTCATTACATCAATTGCAAATTTAGGGGCCTGATTTCTCCCCTCCAATAATTTGTTTTTGTAAATCGGTTCCTCAATTTTTCTATGATTATTATCACTACGTTCCTCGAGGAGTGTGTTCACTTGTTTTTGTAAGGCCATCAGTTGTTCATTTTGTTGCTGAATAATTTTTAACAAATCTTTAACTGTAGGATCATCACTTGATTGTTTAGGTTCTATTGTTGTTGATTCTGCGATGTGTGTGGGTTTCGGTGGTGGACATTGATTAATTTTTTGGGGTACCTTTTCTAATGGCATTATTGCAGTTCTAGGTGGTTCTATTATACTTAAATCAAGGCAACGGTTTGGTATATTAGCCATGTAAATTTTTTCAAATGGTTTTGATTGTAATATATTATTTGATTGAGGTAATATATTATTGGAAGCTTTATTTAACCTGGGACTCTCTTGTAATTGAGGTTTTTGTTGTAAATTAACACCACTATGTCTTAATATGGGTCCTGTAGGTGCAAATCCTTGAGTCTTATTGGATGTGTGTTCTGTGGATTGATTTCTGGGACTTTCGAATCGGACTTGCTTCCTGTATAAACTAGGCTGAATCGGTGCTTTGGTCACTACATTCGGTTGTGTATTGGTTATATTTTGGCTAAAGCGTGGATGTGATGTTGGTGTGTTCTCTTTATTTATCATGTTTTGATTTTTCTGCTGAACTTTCCAGGCGTTGTATGACATTTGGGCTCTTTGATGGAAAACATTGCCTCTGTTTTGATGTAGCATTGATACATCAGGGACATGAGAAGGTAATACCTGAAATGTAGTTACATTAGTATTTAAAAAAATTAGACACGTCAATTTATTGTAATCACCACCATTATTACTTGTAATTAAAACACGATTCAAGATGTACCACAAAGTAAACGCCTACATCATCAATTACTATTATTAGAATTTTATTGCTATAGATCTGATCTAACTAGGTAATTATTTTGGCAATTCCAAACTATGTTGTAATTATAAGTATAAAATATAGTTTATACTTAATTAGAAAATTATATAATTTAATAGTTAGAATTTGAGTGCTAAGCTACATTAGAAAGGTGTTGAAAATAACTAGCCTAGAAAGGGGTTTAGATTGTATCATACATTATCTGTAGACGCTAGGGGAGTTCTCGGCACTGGCGCTTTCCTGGGTTGGTCGTAAAACGAATCCATTTCCGTGTATAAAATGTAAAAGTTATGGTAAAGTTTTGAATAATGACAGTTAACGGACTTTTAAACCATATGATTGGTTTTCGTTTTCTTGTTTTGGTAACAATGACCTTGAAAACATTTTTAAAAATTTAAATTTGAAACAGTGATCAAATTTAGTCATTCGTTATAATTACATGCAGTTTTACAATAGTGATTATTTACGTACTATTTTATAATAAAATAAAGGATTACTGATAACATTTTAGAAATTATTTTGATGTAACATAGGCAGCCATATATACGAATTCGAAGGAATTTTTAATTCAATCATAATACTTTTAATAAAATGCTGACCAGTATATGGTTTTAAAAATGTTTTTATTATTCTACGACAATGATTCACCACACAGTGCAACCATAAACTGTGTCAGTATTTTATTAAGTGATATGGAGCTTCTACAAGTAACAGTCTCGTCAATCCAGTATTTTAATAATCATAATGCTTTTGTGTAGACAACATACATACTTATCCTAAACTTAAAATTGTAAGGTATTGAAATATATAGCTCCATTTTTGTTAATAAAACTTTTCTATTTTACTCAAAATATATGTAATTAGTACTTTCGAAAATTTAATTATTTGAAATATAAAATATACTAGCCATTTAGGTGACAAAAATCATATTTTCAAATGATGTTAACCATTTGTTAAAAATATTGTTTTATAAGCAAGAATCATTTTTAAGTATGAATCTATTTAGCGTATTTATTTGGATGCATATCTTTGTTTGAAGTAAAAATATTTAATCAAGTATTTTTATCTCCAGACTTTGTAAAGATAGGATGGAGAGCCTAGTACAGGCAAAAAGAAATACAGGTTTATTTAATTAATAATAACATCGTTCAGTTAGTACTGTTTAATAGATACACAAAAACTTATCATTTATACTAACCAATTACACAGAAATAATGGCAATACTTATTTTTATTATGTATTATTTTCAACAGTAATTGCACAAGTGCATTGAAAATTATCGGTAACAAGTTTGCACGAATTCGACAAACAAAGTCGTATTGCTTGGCAACAGGCCCGAGCCCGAAGGGCGAGGGGCTGTTGCCTAAAGCAATACGACTGAGTTTGTCGAAAGAGTGCAAACTTGCGATAATTTACAATGCACGAGAGCAATTTATCAGACTATATATATATTGTTTATAAAAATTAATCATATTTTTGGATGATAACTTACTTTTTGGCTGGGCGTCTTTTTTTGTGTTGTATTTCCGAATCGTATGTTTGCAATCATTTTTAAAAAGTTCACAAAAACCGACGTTTGTTAATTTTATTTGACAGTTGTTTGATGTATAGCCCAATCAGAAAATTGAATAATTAATTGGGAACCAATCACGTGCCGAAACATAATGCGAGTAGAGAACCAATTACAGTGCCGAAAATGAACTCTACATGAATTTGTTATCGCGGCAACAAAGTTCTCTAGGAGCTGATTGGTTCTAATTCGTCCGTGTTTCGGCACGGTGCCTTTGGCGGGATATAGTCAACAGTAATTGCACAAGTGCATTGAAAATTATCGGTAACAAGTTTGCACGAATTCGACAAACAAAGTCGTATTGCTTGGCAACAGGCCCGAGCCCGAAGGGCGAGGGGCTGTTGCCTAAAGCAATACGACTGAGTTTGTCGAAAGAGTGCAAACTTGCGATAATTTACAATGCACGAGAGCAATTTATCAGACTATATCCCAACAAAAATATTACAATAACAAAGGCATTTATTATGTATAAAAATTAATCATAATTTTGGATGGTAACTTACTTTTTAGCTCGGCGTCTTACCTTTTCCTAAAATATCTCTTGTGTTGTATTTCCGAATCGCATGTTTGCAATAATCTTTAAAAAGTTCACAAAAACTGACGTTTGTTGATTTTATTTGACAGTTGTTTGATGTATAGCCCAATCAGAAAATTGAATAATTAATTGGGAACCAATCACCTGCCGAAACATAATGCGAGTAGAGAACCAATTACAGTGCCGAAAATGAACTCTACATGAATTTGTTATCGCGGCAACAAAGTTCTCTAGAAGCTGATTGGTTCTAATTCGTCCGTGTTTCGGCACGGTGCCTTTGGCGGGATATAGTCTGTGTAATTATCAATCTATTTTCATGTAACTCTCAAAACTACGTTTCTATACTAACCAATGTTTCTTAGAATTAATTTTTGTAAATGAAATTGGTATTAATAAATTAAAGAAAATTGTATTTCTTTAATGTCCACGTTTAACTCTTGTCGAAACATTTTGCAATAAATAATAAAACATCTTGGTTTTATTTTAATATTGGTGATACTCTTTTAAATCTACAGGATAATAAAACACCACAATATTTATACAAATATATATTTTAAAATTTCAAACTTAAAATTGATATACGAACTAATAGTAGTAAACACAAGTCAATAACACAAAAATTAAATTCTGAATGTACTTTGCTATCAATAAATAAAGGCTTTTGTTTTTGATTAATACAAGTGGCAAACAAGAGTACAAAAGAATTTACATCCCTCAATGCGGGAGGTTAATTATAAAATCTAAACAAGTGATTAAAACCAAAAACTTTAGACAAACGTTTGTGTTACAAATTCTTCGACGCTCTTGAATTCCAGGATCTGTCCCTTGAGCTCTTTCAACTTCTCTAAGTAAACCTTGTGGCATTTTGTTTCGGGGTACTTGTACCTCAGCGCCGTTATCATCTTGTCCAGGGTGTAATGCAGCCACAGGATGTTTGTGTATGGCTCATAATGTTGCCATTCATTCCTAAAATAATAAAAATTATAAATATAAAATATCCCACGATTTTTTATTTAGCTATAGTTTCCCCATCAAGTGTCGATTATTTTAAAAAAATTAACAAAATACATATTTAATTAATTTAATGAATTAATAATAAACAGATTTCTATTCATTTATTTTTTTTAATAAAGATGATTGATTGTTAATGTATTAAAAACAAGTATATTTAAAAACTTACTGATTGCATTTTTGCATCAATCGATAGATCTCAAATTGGTAGTCCCCTTCGGCATTAAACAAGTCCGGATCCTGGCCTAGATCATTGTAAATGCAGATCCCATCGAAAGTAATCCTGGAGAGGGTGAAGTCAATAATGGAGATTTGAACACCGTTTGAAGGCACTTCGATCTGTCTACCGGACAGGTTGTACATGAGCTTCTTGTTCCTGTCCGTCCCTGATATAAGAATGTTGCCCCAGTGCAGGTCCCTGTGCTCGAATTGCAGTGCTACTTCAGCAACGGCTAAAGAACACGCAGCCTGAAGCAAAAAAATAAATATTTATAACACTTAATTTCTAGAAAGTGAAAATAAGGTAAAGATAATATAACTAATTCAGTTAATCTTGTGTAATGAGTAACTAATTAAAATATTTTCAAGTCTTAATCCTGTAATTATGTAAATGAATATACATTAGGTTGCTGGTAATTGGTTTGTACTTTCCAATGAATTATTTAAATGTTTGTAGGAAACCTTCATGTATACAAATATTTCCTGGTAATGCTTGCCAAAAAGTTAGACAGGAATAGAAAAATATCAATTTTCACTTCACCTCAATTCCAGGAATGTTTGGTGTATTTTAATGTGCCGTAACATCAATAACTTAGGCGAGGTCAGATGAGTGCTTTTTATTATTGTTTTCATTCCAGCATGTTGCTTATTTAAATTTCAAGAATACCATTATCTCCTACACAAAGCATTGTCATGTGACTTTATCAAGGATATATAATGTAGTTTAAATTTAACAAAAGAGTTTTTCATTTTATTAGATAATCAACATAATATTTTTTTATTAATTACTTTGTGAAAAACATTTGGATTGTGGTAATTCATGATATAAACACTAAACTAATATATTTACTATGTTTTTACCACTAAAAAACATGCAAGTGTTTTAGTTTAGTGTTTGCACTTGATAAAACATTATGTTAAATTTTAATGGTAAAATCTAATTGTTCTTGAAAACTGCACTATTATATAACTATTATTTTTTTCTGAATTAATATAAGTATACCTGTTGAAATAACGAATAAGACTGCATGGCATTGTTAAAAATGTAGGATTCTAGATCTTTTCCACCATTGGTCAGCTCCAGAACTATGTACAGTTGGTCAGGTCCGAAAACGTCCGGACAATCATTTTCAGAGCCTCTGTCTTCGTTGTACAGGTCCCACAGGTCTAGTAGCCTCTCGGGGTACTGCCCTTTGACGCAGTGAATGCTGCTGACTTCGTTGAAGCCACTGGTGGAGTTCTTTTTGTTTTTGCGTAAGTCACTTAGTTCCCTGTAAATCAAAATTAAAAATCATGAATCAATAATGAATGCTTGTAAAAAAAATAAATCCTAAAATCCATTACATTAGAACAGGTAGGACTGGACCTTAACTAGAAGGTTTTATTACTGTTAAAAATAATTTTTGGATTTTTTATGTAGTTTTATGACGGATAAATTTTGTTTTAACAAATGCTATTAATGTAAAACATAAATACCTGCAAAAATTATATATTTTTTCAATCAAATGTGTGTTTTATTATTGAATAAAAGCAAATCAATTCTAAGAGGTCATAAAAAATAATAAAAATATAATGTAATAAATAAATGGAGTAATAATAATAAATATAATGGTCTTAAGCTAGTAAATTATTTACACAACTGAACAAAACAATTATTTTTGAAAAAAATAATGAACTACTAAAACAAAGCAAGATAAATTAAAAATACTAGACCATGATGTGGAGAACCTAATTTGGGCCAAAAAAAAATAGTGTTTACATTTTATTGTTGATAATACGTTGACAAAATTGTGCCACATATTAAACGAATACATCAGCTGCCCTACTTTTGTACGTGCATAACTGTGAAATCCATCTGTTTGTGCAAAGCCGTACACAAATATTTACATTATTTTTAAAGCACAAAGGCTGGCGATAACATTTTATCTGGAAACATTCATTGCCAGCTTATCAACAAAGCAAAAAGTTCATTGTATTATAATAATGTCAACAAATAAATAACAAGTAGTTTAAATGCGGACAATTTTCTATGGGTACAAATGCACATAAAAAAAAAGTGGCTGATATATTGCAAACAAAAATTTTATATTTCTTAATAAAATGTTAAGAATTGTAATTAAGCTGCTTTGGCAATTGCAAATTAATTTTATTTTTTCTTGTTAAAAATATAAGCTGTTTATTTAGCAAATTCCATCTTTTTTTAACAAATAAAAAAAAGCAAGTGCTTAAGAAAAGGCAATGTTCTTTTTTTTTAATTCTAGAGTAATTTGATTTTTCTAAATAAAAAATTATTCAATTAATAATCATAACCATGAAAAATGATTTTGCTAAAATGTGTTTGTATCAATAATTAAACTCTTAAATATTTCTTACCTCATTGTTTTAAAAGTAAAGTAAGAAATATAACTGTGTTTAATTATTAAAATATTCAACATAACTTCCGAATACATATTAATGTGTTTATATTTAGTTCTTGTTTCATAAACAAAGCATGGAATTTATCAAGTTTATTGAAATAAATCGTATAAGAGATCTATTTTTAGCTTGAACACCTGTTTTGAAAAGACCTAGAACAAACCTAAACATTCATGAAATGAGGCCGTATAACAAGGAACTGAGCTAACAATTGGGACTAAAATAGATTAAAATTAGAAACACAACATTTCATTATAGATACACATGTTTCATTGTTCAATTTAACATATCTAATAATAAATATATATATAATACATATACAAACCACCCAAATCTATTAAACATATAAATTAAATTTGCAAACAATCCCTACAACCAACCTCTGTATCCCCTGAAATGTAAATATCTCATCTAAATATCAATATTAATTAATTTGTGCAAATCATCAGGGCAATTCAACTAGCTAGTACATTCCATTGTTAAATTCAGGACAGGGCAGAAAGACCACAAGTCTACAGTCCAGAAGGACTAACACTATTTATTTTATTTACATTTATGTCTATTGTTTTTATGTATGAATAGAATAAATATTATTGTATAAATAATGCATATATATAAGGAAGTTCCATTGTATTGTAATTGAACATAAAAAAGCTCTATATCAATTGTGAATCTAATATACACCCATAAATACAGCCCAATTGCTTCAAGAGACATTTATTGTTTGATTAAATTTTTAAAATAAAAAAGGTTTATCAAATGGAACTTAAAATATACTCTAATAATTGTTTATGCTATTAAATAAACACATTTGTTTTGATAATTTCAATAAGGTATTATTAAAGCATTTGACTTGAATTATATTAGTAAGCTGGTAACATTAATATTAGACATTTTAAAATAGCAAATTACAGGCCGGTGATAAAGCCCGGATATTCCCGGCTTTTAAAATTGAGCAATATTGGGTACACAAAGAGATTATTTTTAGCAGAACGTATTTACTACGTGCGGTATCAGATAAAAATAGTACTGACTGAATGAACATCTATAACGTGACACAATGCAGCTAACATAAATAAATAGATTTCGAAAGTTTAAAGTCAATTATTGTTTTTATATAAGTTTTGGCATTACTACAGTAAAATTATATTGGCTTGAAACTTAAATCTGCTGTAATTAAAAAAACCGTTACTTTGAACTTGTTTTAACGAATTTCAAGTCAATGGCATTTTTTTAGAAATATTAGCAAACTAAAATTTATAATTGCCTTAAATTAATTATTTTTTTTTTAAATGTAATAAATATTTAAAAAACAACACCAATAATCACATAAATCAAAGAAATTTATTTTCGAAAAGCTATTAAAATTGTATATAAAACTTAAAATAGAATTTTACAACCTTTTTGTAGAGTAAAAAATATACATAATAATTATACTTACATTGCAATTATTATTTCTGTGAGAATTTCCTCAAATTTCTTCTGCCTCTCCCCGTTAACTATTAGGTCGCCTTCTATAGGAATAACTTTCATCACCGACGTAGTGCCCATTTTGTTCCTGAACAGGAACACCTCCCCGTAGACACCTTCGCCGATCTTGTGGCAATTCTTCAGCACGCTGAAAATTAAGAGTAAAATTACTACTCCGAAAATTTGCAACCATATACTTGACACTTTTAATAAAATGCTGTTAAATAACTTAATCTGAATTAATTCAATGCTACAAATTATAAATAATAATAAATTAACTCTAGTGGTAATAACACAAAGGACTAATTATGACTCATTAGTGTAAACAGATTCATTACTCATTTCACTTTCTTAAAATTAATATCTGATTAATAAAATATAATGAATTAATTAATTACTTCAAAAAATGTCTCCTATGAAAATTCTGCTAATGTTAAAAACAAACCATGAATAAATTTTGATTTAATGCGGACAATCCAACTCATTATATACCCTCTCATCAAATAGCTCTACTCTGACATTCCAAAACAATGTACGTCATTATAATTACAAATGACAAAAAAAGGAAGCTCCTTTTCTGACAAATATGTCAGATATGCGCTCGTGTAGATTTAATAAATGATAGCTGACTATAACTCTTTTTGTACTAAGTACCATGTGGTAATTAATATCTCGATCGAGCCTAGGATGACTGGGACAGAATTAAATGAAAGATGGAACATGTGTCTGATTTCTCTAATATAAATCGATGAGTCACAGCCAGCTCTTGGGGCCCCAACTATACATTGCCCCAGAACCTTTCAAATAAGAAAACTCTTGGTTTTTCTTTAAATAAAATATCTGAATGGAAAATTGTGGGAATTCACTAGCATAAATTAATCATCTCACTTTATTGAATTTTGTAATTTCTTTTGTTTATATATATTTACATCTTTATTTTGAGATTTTTACAAAATAGAAGCAATATATATATATAATAATAGCCTACACTGAAAGGTAAATGGCATTTTTGATAATATATACAATAATAATACGATATTAATATTGTTAGACCTTTTACTGGCTAGCTAATGTTTTTCCAGGTCGGATTTGTTAGAATGTGTCTGCGAGTGCAAAGTTCAGATTTGAAGGGAAAAATAACCTATTTTTTTAATTTTTATTAAATTGTTTGATATTTTATTTTTAAACTTTCAACCCTCCTGTCTATCCCGGACTCAATGGAAATGCCAATACAACAGCATTACACAATATTACCCTTTGCAAGGTTGACCTTGACCTCAACAACAATTGGACCTGTTCCAATTTGCAACACCCCAATTGTATTAAATGGGATATCCTTTACAATTAGCACACTAAATACACAATCAATGCTCACAATAAATGTTATTACATTAATAATAATAAACATTAATACTTTTTTTATTTTTTGTTTTCATTATTCATTTGTCTCGTTTGAAATTAGTTTTTTTTGTTTTCATTGTTAATGCTAAGGACTATCTTAATATCGGTGTTGAGTTTAATAAGGATTACAACTTACAGTGGTGGGTAACATTCTAAGAACGGTATGGGTTCTGTCTGTCCACATCTTCTAAGGACAATATCCCTGGCGGTGACGAATGGTGCGTTGGTCTCGTTGCCGTTATCTTCAATGGACAGGTGCTGTGTTTCGTCAGTGCCGCTCACCGATAGACCTTCAAGGATCTGCTCCAAAGCGCCTTGAATATTGTTGGGTACATAACCTGGTGACGATACATACGTGTTTATTAAACACTCGCGAACGAAACGGTCCTCTTTACAGAGATTCATGCAGCGCTGTTGCTTGCTTTTACGATGCACTCGCGGCCGAGTCGCAGAACTTAATAAAAACGGTAATAAAATGGCGCACGTCGGACGCTTATATGAAAACCCGTTGGAGTGGACCTTGACACATGGACTTTTCCGCCTAGTCTCCCCACTACTATCCCGCCAAAATAGCGTGGCGTGCCCACTTCACACGCGCTCGAATTTTGCGTTCATTATCTTTTTAAACATAAAAATCATGATTACTAAAAGCAACAAACGAATATAAAAAATAACACGTACGTCAGTTTTTGGTTGGAAAACTTTAGAAAGTCAAATTTATTTGAAAGTAGTAGTAGTAGTATTTGGCTATCGAACACGTGGTCTTTCTGACGTGTTATTTGTGTATTTGTATGTGTACATGAGGTTTTTACTTTAAATGATCGCCCACATCACTCTAAATTAATTTAAAACTGTTTTCTTTCTTATGATACTTACGTTCTGTTTCTTGATAATTTTTAGTTATGTTTTGAAATATTTAAGCTATATCTTTAACGAATTTCAATGATTTAAGAGTAAAGCCAATTAATTCTGTATTGATCCTAACAAAAATAAATAAACGAACTCCTTACGTACCATAATACGCAGTATATTGACCTAGGTTTATCCTGACCTCTCTTAACAAACCTTAAACTAATCTAGGGCAGTTAAAGGGCAGGTATATATACATTGTGGAACTTGATATCCAAACAATTAAAAAGCATCTGGATAATATTGAAAGAATATTAAAAAGAAGTGACAACCAATAAAACTTCGCATCTTAATTGGAGATACAGTAGTTGTTTTAGTTATTATAATAAAATTGTGTAGAATTAAAAAATTTTAACCAAATCAATTGAAAATAGTCATAAATTACCTTTAGATATCATAGAAAAATGGCTTGAAAATTGTCACTAAGCATTAAAAGTAAATTAATAATTTAGTAAATTCAAATTAATATAATTATAAGATGAATTATGTACAAAATTTATAATAGATATTGGTATATTCTACTAATACACCCACTCTACACATACATTTCAATTTTAATTACTGATCATTAGAGAGCGGATAAAAAAGCTTAAAAAATGTGAAAAAAAGCACTTAAAAAGGCAAGAAATTTAGAGAAAATAAGCATTAAAAATGCATAAAAACAGAAAAAAAGCACTAAAGAAAACTATATTTTCTTAATATGTTACACGTTTATCAACATACCTATTTTACATAGAAATTCTGCTTAAAACTAAAATAAACATACTTTCTTTACGCAATATATAATATCATTATACAAACATAATTCGTTTCTATCCATCTTCTAAACTTGTACAATGCACAAAATGCATTATTAGTAAAATTTTGTAACTTGGTATTGTCTATGGCAAAAATAAGCTTGACAGTCCATCATATATGAATTTTGCTATAATGTTATTATCAGTTTTCTTCAATTCTTCAAAATCAAAATACTATATGTCTTCATGTTAAACTTCTATTATTAAATTAATCAAGAGTCTGTGGTTTCATCCGCACCAAACCACATATAATTATTGTTAATAATATCTTTAATTTTTTGTACGGTTTCATAGTACGCAAGAGCTACATAATTTTTTCTCGGGAATGCGCATTTTACAATACTTTCCCAAGAAAGATTTAAATGCATTATTTTGTAATTTTCTTAAAGGGATATTAGAATGTAAAAGTATTTTGCACAAATCTGAATTTAATTTAAATTGTTTGTTGAAGATGATGCTAAAGATTGTGATATTGTGCTGTTTTTTTAGTTCAGCTTTGAACTTTTTCAAACGTTCTTGATGTAGTGTTGTTATAATATGTTTTACATACAAGTCTTGACTAGTTAGGATGCAGTTGGGAACTAAAATAAAACTTACTACATATTTTTAAACATGCCTTACAAAATAATGTATAATTTTCACTTGTTAATTCTGGATAGTCTCTAATTAATTCTTATATTGTGGTTTTCACCTTTTGCATTATGGGTTAAATATACATGTGAATTATATAATATAATTTATCTGTGATTCCCCAGGTTAATACGATTCACGCATATAATAATTTTTGATTAATAAGGAAAGTTTTTGGAATGTCAATTCAATAGTACGGTTTATGAATGCGAGTTTAAATATGAAAATTAACGAAAACGGTAAATATGCGCAAGTCGTCCCATCAGCATTTTTGCCGAGAGTAGAAAATTGATACGGTTGCAGAACACCTGATTATTAGCTATCACTTAAATTTGTTTACATTTAATACTCACTGGGGCCTCTGTTTGGGCCTAGTTTAACGACGTTTACATCCGGAATATCATAGGTGTGATTCCTATGAAGCGTTCGTCTGTATTATCTGAATAATGAGACTTATTTATAAACAAATCCATTGTAAATTGGTAATTTGTACTAATATTTATTAATAATAAAATTAATTACAATTATTGTATCATATTATGAAGATTTTAAACAATTATGTTGGCAAAAGACACGAAGGAAATATGTAATACAAATATAATCTATAAATGATGGGATATGATGGGATATATTAGCACATTAATTTAATATCAGCGTGAAATTTTTATTAAATGTTTTTTAAATTTTTAAGAAAATGCTCCAAATAAGCATCAGAATCTAAAAAAAGCATGAAAATAAGCATAAAAAGTCAAAATAAGCACAAAAAGTCAAAATAAGCAAAAAAGCAAAAAAAAAACTTAGCGCTAATAATCACATTCTTCAAGATTCGTATAGATATTAAGAAATTTTTTCGCTGCTATTAATATTATGGATAAGCATAATGCTAGAAATCCGCTCTCTACTGATCATATATATAACCATTTACAATTGATTTAAATTACAGATTGGAAATATGTTTAATTAATTTTCAAGGTTGAAAGTGCGTTTAATAAAAATTAAATATTTGTTAGGATAAGGATCCTACGTCTCATCCACCTTAATTAAAACTATTTTCACTTAAACAGAGATGTCATTTACGTACTTAGTCTAGAATAGAACATTCCCAAAGATTTAATTTGTTTTTAATGGTCTCTACCCTAACCTCCAATTAGTACATAGTACTTAAATGTATATTTGGTACTAATTAAAATAATAGTAAAGTAAGTAAATTTTGATTTATTTCATTATAACTGACACAAGGCCCTAATTAAAAAAAATATTAAAATGGTGTATTTATTATTTTTAAGATGAATTATACATACAATTTTCTATAGAAATCTTTTGTAAGTTTTACTGATTTTTTAGGATGGGTTATATGTCATACTCCCACTTAATATATAAAAATAAATTTACTCTACTGATTTGTTTACAATTTCTAAAGAATTAATTTACAAAATTGATAGTGTGTTCTTAAAACTATCAATCAAACACAACACGTCTATTATTCCTGTTTGAAAGGTAGACTAGAAGTCACCCTTCCAACCAAATTATATAATTCATATTTATAATTTGAGTTGTTTTATATATCAGTAACCTTACATATAGTTTATAGTCTTAAGGTGCAGAATTAACAACAATCAATAATTAAATTTGACATAAATATGTATGGTGGGCGGAAAATAATTGAAATATAAAAAAATAATAATTGCATTCTGACATTTAAACAAAGTCGTGTCAAAGCAGTGATGAAAAGCAAATTAAACTTTTGACCACTAAAAAAACTACAATTCTTCTACTGCATTTTTTGTATTTTACTTATTTAATAAATACCAACTGATTTATTTCTCCTATCAATTTCAACTATTTCCTTATTTTTTTACATTTATTGTAAACATTATTTTTCAAATCTTTTAAATTTTTTCAGTAGTTCTCACTATTCAACTTTTCCGACTACATTTTTCACTATATTTTATATAGCAACAGTGCTAAATAAAGTTTATTATTATTATTTTTTTAACATAGCTATTACAATGAACTGTACATTGACCTGACGAGCAACTAATCTGTCCTATCGCGAAATTGCCCGCCGTATTAATTTCACTGCAACGACTGTAATGCGTGTGTATCAGGTATGGACAGTAGGGAGGAGAGGAGCAAGATGAAGACCAATTGGTCAACCAAGGCTTAGTACAGGACGTCAAGATTGACCGTTTCGCTACTACGCGTCGAATCGGTAATCAATGGTTTGGAGAAGAAGGTAGGCCCGTTAGTATGCGAACCCTATATCGCCGCATTCAATCCTTTGGGCTTCTTTCATATCGTCAAAGATTAGTGATTCCTTTGACAGCGAGACACGGTAGCCAAAGGTTGGACTGGTGCATAGCACGGCAGCATTGGGAGGCAGAACGGCATGATGCCGTATTCAGCGATGAATCACGATTTGTCTAGGCACGCATGATGGCCATAGAAGGGTACGACGCTACCATGGATAACGACCTGATTTTAGGTTTGCTATTGAGAGGCATGTACACAAGACTGCTGGTTTAGGGGGCTATTGCTTACGGTAGTCGATCACCTCTTTTATTCATTCGAGGCAGTATGACAGCTGCGCGTTATATTGAAGACGTCAAACGGCCGACTTTATTGCCTTATTTATGTGGACGTCCAGACGAAATTTTCAGCAAGATAGCACACGTCCTATTGCTCCTCGAACTATGAACTTTCTTCATTAAGCCGGTGTTAATGTTTTGCCGTCGTCGCCGGATTTAAATCCCAATGAACATGTATGGGTAATGATGGGAAGAAGACTATTCTCTTTGCACCGTCGTCCACAGACTCTAGCATGGTCCATGAAATTCAAGTTGCTTGGAACGAGATGTCACAAGAAGACAGCGACAATCTCATTTTGTCGATGTCCAGACGTCTACAGGAGTGTATACAGCAAAGGGGTCGCCAAATATATTATTATTTTTTTAGATTATTTTTAATAAAATTTCTTGAAAATGTGATCATTTCATTCTTGATGTAAGGCTACCATGTTGGCAAAAATCAATTTGCATATTATTTTCTTATTTTTTATAAAAACATGGAACACAACAAGTGCATTAATCCAAACAAACCTATTAAATTTTTTTTCCATCAAGAATGTAGCTTGGAAAGTATTAAATTTATTTTCTTATTAAAAAATCTCTGTTATCGATGAACAAAAACAATTAGATCAGGACATGGATATTTATATTTCGGCCAAAGCAAGGCCACTTTTCGATAACCCCCGTCAGACAGTTCTTTGAAAAAATATATCTGCTTTTTTGAGTACAAATTCCACGGAAATTGATTGTTAGACGGCGGTAGGTTAGCGATAAAAAAGTTCTTTGAATTTAGGTATTAGGTATTATTTATTTTATCCAATATGCTAACAAAAATATTCTACCATTAAACATAAAAAATTTGATCGCATTTGGAAAGGCCCGAATTCACAAAATATGTGTTCTTCTAAGAAGGGATTATTACATGACACTTCGTGTCATTATATTTGACAATTCAATTGTATTTCTCTTTATAGTAATTGCTTTGTACTTACTCCGAACTAAAAATCACATTACTTAATTAGAAGGTTAATTAACATAAAAATGTTTCACCACGGGTTAAGTGAGAACATAATTCACCGTTGATACCTTACGTTTATAAAACTAACTAAATCATTCAATTTTTATTTTTCTTATGAGGTGGTGTCGCTTAGAGTCCCTGCACTGCGGTCTCCGTGGTCCTACGAGGGTAGATTGAAAAGTTTCCGGAATGGGCAAGACAACGTAGGGCGATACACTTTGCCCAGCGGTGCTCCAACTTTTTTAAGCCTTCAGAAAAATATGATTTCGGGAAATCTGCAAAATAAGCTTTAGTGGCGTCGATGACCTCCTCATTTGACGTAAAGCGCTTGCCTCCGAGCCAAGTCTTCATGTTTGTGTTGTCTTCTGCAAAAAGTCGATGTGTATCACACCTTGCGAATCCCAAAAAAACGGTGGCCATGACCTTTCCAGCCGATGGGACAGTCTTTGCCTTCTTCGGAGCAGATTCGCCTGGAGAAATCCACTGTTTCGACTGCTGCTTGGTTTCTGGTGTGTAGTGGTGGATCCATGTTTCGTCCACGGTCACGAATCGGCGAAAAAATCTACTGGATTACGCTTTAACAAGGCCAAACACTCTTTCGAAGTGGTCACACGATTTCGCTTGTTGTCCATTGTCAGCAAACGCGGCACCCATCGCGCCGACAGCTTCCTCATGCCCAAATGTTCGTGCACGATATTTTGCACACGTTCATATGCGATGCCCGTGTTCTCTATCATTTCGTGCAACTTCACTCGTCGATCGGCTAACACGAGATCATGAACTTTGTCGACCATTTCTTCATTTGTGGCCGTTTTTGGACGTCCACTGCGTGGTTCATCCTTGGTGCTCGTACGGCCACGTTTGAACTCGCTCACCCAGAAACTAATAGTCGAAAATGAAGGTGTGGATGTGCCATGAACTTTCTGCAAAATATCTCGTATCTCCGTCGCCTTTTTCCCATCCATCCAGAAATGTTTGATGACTGCACGAAATTCGTTTTTATCAATTTTTGCAAAAGTGCCTGACTTGCTTCACAAGATATCCTAGTAAACAAAAACGGAACGACGCACGTGTCTGAAAATTTGACAGCTTACTTAAAATAGGTTAGCCTTGACAACCATCATAATAATTTCACGATACGCGCGCCATCTCTTGCCCATTCCGGAAACTTTTCAATCTACCCTCGTATTGTGCGCCTCGGGATGTTTCACTCCCTGTGTACTCCTGTGTCTTCTATGACGTCCAGGAGTTTCTGTCAAGGGATGCTTTTTAGCTGTTCTACAGGAAGCATAGGCTTCCAAAATTTCACCGTGCGTCCTCGTTTATATGCTTCACAAGTACACAGTAGGTGTTGGGGAGTTTCCTCTTCTTCCAAAGGCATAGGAGGCTTTTCTCAATTCCTATCCTATGTTTATGCTTATTCAAGTCACAATGTCCACTGACTACTCCTGTGATTTTTCTTAGTTTCAATCTGCTCAGCATCAGCATGCTGTCAGGTACCGGACCATCTAGGAGAGTCTTGTATGCCTAATTCCAATTTGGTTATGGTATTCCTTTTTGTGATCCTCTGCTAGCTTCCGTCGAATTATTTCCTTTCCGGTTTCATGAGGTATACCGAAAGCGGGTTCAGGTCCTATGAATTCATCTGGTACCCTTTGTTTGGTCAGCAAGTCGGCCCCCAAATGTCCAATAATTCTTTGGTTCTTGATGTCGCCAGTGCGTCCAGCCTGTTTATGCAGGTCATGACCAACCTGGATTGCACTATTATGGCTGCCTGGCTGTCCGTCGTAATGGTAATTGGTCCTTTGTGGCCTCCCGACTCCTTTACGCGATGAGCACACCAACCAATGGCGGTTATTTTGGCCTGGAAGAAGGAGTTTCCCCAAAGCAATCGCGAATTGTTTGCTCTTGTTGCAAACAATCTCCATAGATACCAGCCCCGGTTCCTTTAGTATTTTAGGCCCCGTCTGTGTACCAGATGGTTCCTTTACTCGTTCCCGGATAGGTTCCATTTGTCCCTTCACTCCGCTGATGATTGGTATAATTGTTTTGAATCTGCGATTTTAGTGAAATCGGACCTCATTTTTAGGGTTTCTTCTTCTTGTAGTACTTTAAACGTTGCTGGTCTTGATAACCTCACATTTAAAGTGTGTCTATTTATGTGCATCATATAAGCTGCATGTCTAGCTTCCATCATAACAAATAGATGTAGTGGTGGTAGCGATCATATGTGTTCCATGGCTGTCGTGGCCGTTATCCTCATTGCCCCAGTGCTCAGCAGACACGCCTGTCTTTGCAATCTTTCAAGTTTTACTGCTACGCTTTTGGTTTAGGTCCTTTGTTCCCAAACGATGCCACTATAGGTCTTATGAGCACATTGTAAAGACATTTGGTTGTACTGGGTCTCAGTCCCCATGTGCGTCCTGCAAATTTTTTGGTATGAAAAAGTCCTCTGATGGTCTTTTTGCTGATACTCTCTAGGAGAAAGTTGAAGTTCAATCTGGTATCAAGTATGACCCTCAAATATTTTCCTTCATTTTTGATTGGAACTTCCCTTTCATACATATGTAGTGATTTTATGTCATCGGTTTTTCGTTTCCTATTGAAGGGGACCGTTTTGACCGGATTCACAGTTAACCCTTCATTCCTGCACAATCTCTCTACGGTATTTAGTACATTCTGCATCAAGTTTGATATAGTGGTCACAAACTAACCGCTTACTACAATGGTCTGGTCATCTACATACCCTAGTGCATATATGCCCTGGCAGAAGGTCGCCCATACAAGGTAGCACATGAGCGGCGGGAGAATACCTCCCTGCGGGCACCCGCGAGTGACAAACGCTTCTGCTGTTTTTCCATATAGGGCAGTTGTTACAGTTCAGAGCATCTTGTTTACCCATTGTTGGACTTGCGGGTTAATCTCTCTTTTCTGAAGGTTGTGTTGTCAAACGCCCCTTCAATGTGCAGAAGGGGTTTGCATTGTAGGGTCCTTTTGCATCTACTCACTAGCTGGTGGATTATTCAATATTTATTATTATGTATATTTATCAAGGATACCAATAATTTAAACTGGTACTGATCGACTAACACAATCTAATTCAGCAATATAAGTGAAAGGAGCCAAACACCAAATAATAAAACAAATTAAGATGTTCAGGTAGGTTGTTCATAAACATAAAAGAAAATCATTCGTCTGATTTTCGACTTGCAAAGAACAGAAACATGTTGTACTATTTTCGTTCGGAATAAAATTCTGACGTTCACTAGTGTCCATATTTATAATTGCTCCCTGTATATCTTCAGGAACGATAGATTATTTGACAAAAACAATAGTATGCATAACTATTCAACAAGGCACGGTCAGAATATTAGAATGAGATACAAGAATGTATGATAGGACTGCAACATACACTTCTGCACAAATATATAATAAATTAACCCCATGATATTAAACGAAAACCAAAGTCGTTTCTGATTTTACTTTCAGCTTTTATGAACTTTCTGAATATTTCATTATTATTATTCTTTGACCAATAAGTAATACTTCAATACCGAAGCAATTTAGATTTATTATTATCTTAAAATGTTTTGTCCCTCCTATATACACTCGATTTTAACATGTTTTAAATTATATTGTAGAATTTAAGTGGTTTTTAATTTTTAACGTGTTGGGTTTGTGTATCGTATTCGTAGAATTATATATAATTATAATCGTACTAAATTTATTTTTAACGTGTCTATCTTATAAATGTTATATACATATTTAAATGTGTTTTGCTTTTTTACATTTGTTTATTACTTGTTATATATAATATATTATACTCCCTAAAATTAAGCTTACATTTTATAAATTATATAGATATATGTATATTTATTAATCGTCCACATCTACCGCAACTATATTTTATATTATATGAATTATGAATTATTTAATCTGAAATAAATAAATAAATAACAAATAAATATTAAAATTAAAAAAATTCCCAATTTTCAGAGTGAATAATTATAGATACAAATTTTTAGATAAAATAAAAATTTTCACAACATTCACTCATGGCCTGCCCAATTCTCTGACTTAAACCCCCTGGATTATTTCCTTTGGGGCTATCTAAAGTCATTAGTTTAACGAGATATATTGATTTGAAAAAATTTACACTTTTTACTATTTTCAAAATATCTAGTTACCCTTGACTTTTTGAAAACCTTGAAAGTGCAATTTTATTTGTCTCGTAAAACTACACTCCTTTCCCCATTTAGCCGTTTTTCTATCTCTAATAATTTCCGAGATACCCATAGAAAACATCTAAAAAAACTCACGCTTATATTGACACTTCAGTTACGGATATAGTTTTCGGTATAATAAAAATGACATTATGTAGATATTATTAAAACATTTTTTAGATATGTGTATATGTATGGTGGGCAGGTGGCCTCAATCAATTGACCCTACAATTTCTACACTCAAACATTTTGTTGAAGTATTAATTTAATTTTAAACACTAGTTTAATTTTTCGTTAGTAAAAAAAATATTTAAATTATTTAAATTTTTTTAATAAAAAAATCTATTTTTTTTTTAAACGACATAGGCAAGTTGACAGCTCAATTCGTTTTTCAATTGTCATCGCCGACTCAGATTTTTCCGAGGATTTTTGTTTGTTACAATTGAAATCAAAGACTAACACTTTTGCTTTTAATTCAAAAACGCCAACTGTTATCAAAATTTTCAAAGAGTGATAAAAGTTTCTAAAATAAATTTTCTATTTAAATGTTGAATAATAAATGTAGATTTACGAGCAAACAAAAAGTTCTGAGCAAACAAATTTTAGGAACACCCTGAATAGCATGATTCTCACGGTCCGATCGAAGTGATAAATTGTCTAAAGAATTTACTTGATGTTTGTTTAGGCTGTACCAAATTGCAGCATTCTACCATGAACGGTATTGAAAATATTTAGAAAAATGTGTTAAAATTTCTTAACTTTGATGGCCTGTATCTTGGTAATTTGAAGACTTTTATAATAATTATTTTACGCATCATCATTTTCATTGGTTAATTTTATTCCCGGAGTCACAGAAACACCCTGTATATATGTTTTTATTTCTAACTATTATTTTTCTGTTTTTTAATCATCAAAGAAGCATATTTTTAATTGTTACAGGCAGCAAGCTATTTTTCGCTCCTATTTTTCACCTACCGCAATGTACAGTATTTTTACCTGCCGTATTAAGATAAGTCAAAATAGCGCTGGGTCAATAATATACTGAGTATTAGGGTAGGTCGGGAGTGCGTTTTAAAATTGAACCTAAATGTTATCTCATTAATATTTTTAGAAAAGATTTTTATTTGTATAAAAAATTATACCACGGAGTAAACGCCTACAAGATTCTAGTTTTTGTTTATTTTTTATACTCCTAAAAGAATAAAGATTAATAATTCATAATTTTCCAAAATTGTATAGCTATTACGTGTGACAGAATTTCCAGGTGGGAAAATCGAACTCAAAGACCACTTCCGGGAATCCGTTTGGTCTTTTTTTACGGAAGAATTTTACGTAATCACGCGCCGCGCGGAACGTCGAGTGATTTGTTCCTTCTGTGAAAGTATGACTCAGCAAGTGATTCATTAGTGTTTCGTTAATGATAATCCAACCAGCGTTCATCGATTTTACTCACTAAATGCGCACGCCTAGTTTACACAACACCCACACGGCGGAAATAATCAGTTTAATTATGTAATTATTCAGAAACGAGGGGACAGTCACAAAATATCTTTACATTTCATTTTATTTTAATTTAATCCTACAAATCGTATAACTTAGAGAATTAAATTCCCTATTCATATTAATTTTATCACTAAAAAATAATTTATTTGTTGTATTTGTATCTCACTGATTACTTGGTAAAACATTATGTTAATAAAAAGGTTTATAATTAAAATAAATCAATAAATAAGTAAATCAAACTGAGTCCATTTTAATTAACCTTTATGCTAAAATTAAATTATTAAAACAGTTTTAATTAGTTAAATGAAAAATTTCAAATTTAATTTTTTAAAAAAACCAAATATGTAATCAGAAATGTATAAACTGTTTTAGTATGAATTTTATGGAGTAACAATGATTTATATCTAAGCATCGAATTATTTATAAAAAATGCATACCTGTTTTATAATTAATTGAATGAAACTTCAGTAATATTTTTTTCGTTTGTGTGTGCTGCTTTAACGAAGCTTGATTCTCAAATTTCACTTTTTAAATCCATAATTGTAACACCTTTATCGATTTTACTTTCACAACAAACTGTAACAAGTAACTGTTCAATCAGACTTGTTTTGTCATTCTATGGCACTCTTTTTTTATAGCAAATTTATTTCCATCTCTAGTAGTGAAAATGTTTTCATCATTTGTATAAAAAATTTGTTTTCTTTTAAAATGTAGAATACATTATTATTATTATATATATTAAACAATTTCTACTTTCAGTCATTGATATAAGCCAATAACAATCCGTCTATTATAAAATTGTTGATTAAAAAATACTTGTCAAGAATTAACTTATATTTGTATTTCTCCGACTAGTTCTGACCTTAGATTACATGTTTTTTTATCTACAAATAAATAAAAAATATTTCACAATACGCTGAGTAAGAAATTAACTCAATACAGTCAAGGTTATTAATTAAATATATTCAGGTGAGTCACCACTTCATATCTTAATGTGTTATTTAAATAAAAAATATTTTATTGTAAAATCTGTCCATATCCTTAGAATTACAATGCAGTCAGCAGAGATAAGGTAAATAAAAAACAATTAACAAAGTGAATTGTAACCATAATAGATACATTGAATAAGCAATCACACTGAATGATAACACGCTATCACTTATAATACAATTTGGATAAGATTTTAGTTGCAATATGTTGCATCACGCAGTCCTGATAATTATCATTTAGATAAGGCTGAAGATAAAAAAGTACAAATGATTATATCCTTCACTTTTAATCTTCTCTTAATTGCACATGTTCTTATATTTATTTATTACATATTTAAACTAATGAAAAATTGTCTCATATAAAGCTTAATGTTTTTAATATATAAAAATGAACAAAGAATAATGTAATTAATGTAATGGTATAATTTACAAAATACATTGTAACAAGATAATTTTATGTCTGGTAATAACAGTAAAACAATTACAAATCACGATATTTAAAATTAAAATTATCATGTGCGGATAAAATCCTGTTCATGATAAATGTGGAATATTAATAGATATATGTCTCGGACTAATAATAATTATTATCAATTAGCAAGTAAAATATCTCATGAATTTTAATTACAGTCTACTACAATTCTCAGTATTTGAATGCAACTTCAATTAATCAATCAACTGTTTATGCAAGAATGCTAGTAGTTTTTTTTACATGTATTTTGTATATTCACTAAACCTTTCCCTTCTTAAAATTGTATATTGCAGTAATAAATCAACAGGAAAACATGTGTTGGCCAAAACTTACAATACAATAGGGTCATAAATCTTGAACTGGCTTTTCCTTTTTTTAACATCTGGTAGGGTGAAAATTCCGCTTTTATTGACCATAAATATTTAAAAAGATCCTCTTTAAGGAAATAATAATGAAAAATATATGTAAATATAAATTTAGGGCCGAAGGAATATTTTTCACCCAAATTAACGTCAGTGATTTATTTACATTTGTATACATTTTTTATTCTTATTTCTCTAAAATGGATGTATTCAAATATTTATCAATTTTTATTAATATCACAACAATTTATTTTTCGTGAAGTTTTAGTGAATTTGATACCGGTTGAAACTATGTATAGTCACTAAAAATAAATCCTAAAAAAAAGTTTTTTTTTTAATTTGCCTATTAAAAATGTATCACGAATTAACGCCACCAGTGTCAAACATTGAAGTAAGAATAATTTTAACTTAGTGATTTAAGAACAAGAATTTATTACTCTATTATGAATATATAAATATATAATAATTGTAATATTTAAATTAATGATTAATTTTAAAAACTATAGTATAAATTTATTATAGGCAACCCAATTCGCAAAGCGGGTAAAACAGAGATGTTGCTGAGTGCGAGATTTCAAACGCTATACGACCGACCATAACCTAACCGCCGCTCCGCAGTATTTAAACCTCGTAGCATGATAAAAAGCCGATCATTCCAAGATGATGTTTGCTTACGAGCAAGTTGACAACATGCACTTCCATCCCAACTTCCTAGTAAACACGTTAAAGAGATTCAACGAGCCAGAGACCATGTATTGGCAGGAGATGGATTTCTCTGTACCAAACCCGACAGTCTTCCATTACCCAGTGCCCCCGGGTACACAAGAGGCAAACGATATTCTCGACTTCATATACTCGAACACGAAAAAACCAGGACGGTGCAAGGTACTCAATGTGGTTCGGATTCAAAACCCTTTTTTAATGATCAGCTACTTAATCAACAAGGACATGCTGAGGCAACAGTACAGTCCAGAAATAGTACAATCGAAATACTACCTCCACGGCACGCAGATGACGAACATACTGGATATATCCATATACAACTTTGACCTGCTGAGTGTCCAGAGGAGCCGATATGGCAAGGGAATTTATTTCACGCCGGATGTCGAAATGGCACGGGTGTTTTGTGATAAGGACAGTTATGAAAAGGAAATGGTGTTCGCTTACGTCCTGCAGTCCAAGATGTGCATGGGTGAGAGGGACATGTTAGTCCCATATGACGGCGCAGATACCAGCTTCAACATGACCGAAAAGAATACCCCTGTGATAGTGAAATATGATGACGATACTTTTTATCCAGCGTACCGAATTGTTTTCACTTATGACTAACATTATTATTGTTTTGTTTTTTTATAAATAATATATGAATAAAATAAGTTTTAATAATTTAAGCGCAATTTTGTTCCTTGCTTCATGTTGTGACAAGTAAGTGCCTTGTTTAAATGCTAAGACACAAAGTTTCTGTTACTTATCGTTGTGTATAAAATAAGTATTTATTTCTTTATCTAATAAAAATAAAATATATTTATATATTTTTTTCATGAAGTTAATTTTTAATTACCTTTCGTTTTAAACTAATTAATTGTTACTAAGTGGTAATTCAATAACCATTTAACACGTTATATTTATTTTAGTGGTTGAGTCAATTACTAGTGTTAGGCTACTGCCCGTGTGAAAGTAGTCTTTTAAATTATTAAAAACACGAGTACCTTTTTTAATATCACACATTTAAGCAGATTGTTTGCGAAAGTTGATTTTTCATTTTTGTTGTTATATAACCATCTGCTGAATAATAATCATAATTTTGACAAAGATGTACTCGAGGTAATTAATTTCGCCAAAAAAGGCTTAAAAATGGATTTGGGTCCCTTGAAATTTTCAAAATTAAACGTAATCCAGAAATTTTGTTCATTAACGACCAAACTGATCTGATATATACCCCTTTATTCAACACCATCTAATAATGTATAAATTGTATGACAATTTGAAGAATAGTTTGAGAATGACAAGCTTAACTCTGTCAAAACTATAGATATAATTAATATAAAGTGTGTGATGTTAAAAAAGGTTCTCTACAAATGTATCACAAACTAGAAGCCTAAACAATTGCTGATTTAGTTTTTTAAAAGTTTGTATACAATTAATAATTAGAAAAAACACGAAAATATTTCGTAAAATCTACAAAAAATGAGTCTTATTAAGACTACAAGAAACAAATCACTTTTGAAACAACTACTTCTCTAGCTAATACTTCGACAGACATTGAATGATACAAAAGTAATTTGCGTGTTACAACATAGCAAGGCTATCAAAGCAACACTAGATTGAACGTATTTCTTTCTGTAAAATGAACTAAAAATGATTGAATGTACGTTAAATAGTTTATAAGTGAGAAATGAAGTTAGGTTGATGTAATTAAAAATAAATTAGCAAAAGCAATTCAATACTCAATTTTATAACCATCTGCAGTGTTTCGAACTTTCGCTCTCTTCAGTACAGCTTCAGTCGATTATATTTCATTATTGTGTCAGTAGCCGTACATGCCTGAGTAAGTTATTCATACTTCATTATATTTATTATTATATTTCATTATATTTATTTTAGTAAATGTTTTTATTTGTATTTAAAATCAATTTTATAATAAAGCTGTACTGAAGAGAGCGAAAGTTGAAAGATGATTTAAATAATCAAAGAATAGCTGACAATCTCTAATTACTTCAGTACTGTCCATAATGTTTCTATATATTATCATTATTATTAAAAAAAGTAAGAACCATGTATCAAGTCCACAATACAGTGAATAATTTGATAATTTTTTCTACTTACTTGTTCTATTGGCATAACTGCCAATGAGGGATAATCTTTTGGATCGCTTCTTTGGTGTTGGATCTGGGATGAGTCGAATTGAATTTCTGCACACTGTAAGTTCGGCAAGTGTTTGTCTTCCTTTCTGCCATCCAAGTAGATCTTCTGCAAAAATATTTTACATGAGCACACACCAAGCACAGAAAGGTTAAATTACTTTTAATGTCATTATTGTGTTTGATATAGTTTATATCTATCACCCACATTAAACAATCTACAGAAATTTTGTAAAATCAAAAGAAATCTGACACAACAAAATGACATGGAGCTTTTTTTATTTATAAATCAAGCACACTTGTCTGTAATAAAATTAAAGTCTACTAGATTTGTATTAATACAAAATTCCCATGAATTTATTGTAATTAACTCACCTTCAATTTTACATGTAGGCTCTGGCATGTTAATGGACATCTTGGATATAAAAGAGTTCTTTTTATATATGGACAAGGACCTCCTCCACATTTTCCCTGCTTTAATAAAATGTCGTGGAAGGGGTTTCACGAAACTATCTTCTATTAAAATAATATCCGACTTGTCCTCCAAGCTATTCCTTCTTACACCACTTACGTTAATGGAATTAATCAATTGCACATCTTTTTCATCAACATCAATATCTACTTTAGTAGTTACATTCTCAATATCACTAATTAGAGTCCGCTTAGGCCCCTTCTTCACAGTTTCATCAGTCAAGTCTATACTCTCATTATACCGAGTTTGTCCAGATCCTCTTTTCACAGTTATTGCAAATTGATTATCATCCACTGGATGTTCTCTGGAACTTCTTGGTACTTTTTTTGCACTCGTTAGATCAATAATGTTGATCCCAGTTACAGAATTATCTTTTATACTTTTCCTATCATTGTGTTTCGATCTGGACCTTCTCATACTTAATTCCGAATTTTTGTAATTAAAATCTGTGTGGGTTGTTATTACCTCACTTCTTTCAATCGATTCATCACAAGTGTTTGATAAACTTTTGCTACCTTTAGTTTTTCTTGTAGTCCTCACCCCAGCACTCACATCTTCTATTTGTGGGGATTTTAATCTATCAACATATGAAATACTAAGGTTTGAACAACGAGAATAATTGTGTTCCCTGGGAAAACCAGTAAAAGGATTATCTAATGCATTCCTTTGAACTTCTGCAAAGTCAACAATAATTTTTTTCGGAAACACCTTTTCCTCTTCCTCCATCTCCTCACCACTTGAATCGCCGATTTCGTATATCTCCACATCGGTCTTTTTAAAACTCTGACCTTTCATGTTGTTCACGAAGTGAAGGTTAATATTTATCTTTGATTTATCATCAGTATCATCCAATATTGTGGAAGTCATTTCATTCATGTTGGTGAACTTTCTGCGATTAGTATTGATAAAATCATTAGCATTATTTTTATTTGTTGATCTGTTGATTTCAGCCAGTCTTTTATTAATGGCAGGTGTAGATGAATCATTAATGCTCGTTCTTAAATTTGTAATTTCAGTCAATTGGTTGAGTACATTGTTGTTATTCAAGGCTGCCTTACTTTGTGAAACTTCTGTTCTTCTTACATTCTCACTTCTTCGATTGTTTTTAATACTTGCCAAAGATTTACTATTTTTTTTTACTTTACTCTTTATAGGTTTATATGGAGTCAAAGACATATCATTCAAAACAAATGATTTTGGTGATGTGGAAACTTCATTTCTCTTATCTTCAATTGAAGATTCAGTGGATCTACTCCTCAGGTTGTATTTGCAACTTTTACGTGATAAATCGAATGATGTAATATTTTTATTAGTAGTTTCGAGGACTGAAGCACTGTTATTTTTATTGTTTTGTTTATTTCTTTTTGTGACGTATGGTACCAGAGATGAATCACTTTTTGTACTTGTATTTCTACTCCTTCTTTTTGTGTCTTGTGTTGCTAGTGTGTAAACCATTGAAATTTCTGATTCGACAGATTTATCAGCTTTTGCTCGACTTCTAGTGATCGCAACAGAATCTGATAAATTGAGTTTTGCCTTCTTTGATTGATTTCCACTCCTTCCCCCGTTCTTTCTAGTACGCTTGTTAACAAACTGATCCCCACAATTTTTATTCTTAACCGAATCATTTGTTACTGGATCATCCAACACCACCACCTCACTGACATCTGCACAGCTTATCAAATTTTCACTGACACTTAGGGCAAAGTTTTCAAAATCTGCTAAGGATACGCTTTTGATAGAAATTTCACTTACATCACCAGCTGTGATGGCTTCAGAAACATTGGCACCACAGGAATCGAAAAGTCGGTTAAAATCCTTAGCTTTTAACAGGAGGGATTTGTTAAGTTTCTTATTTACCAAACTTTCTGACAGCTTTGTAATCTTTACAAACAACTCTTTCTGCTCCTTTTTCTTTGGGCCATAATTCCTCTTATTTGAGGCAATTTTTGGGTTGTTTAATTTTCCACTGGGACGACCTCTCTTTCGATTCACTGGTGTTTTAAAGTCTGGAGGTTTTTGACTCCACTCTTTGATCTGTTGCAGCGACTCATTTAATAATTTTTGGTCTATCTTTGTTATGAAGGAAGGTAACGTGTCGTTGTGTACGGGTGGTGGATTTTTAGGCAACTTGTATGGTGTGCTGGAGACTAAACCACAAATGCTGGGAATTTCATGTAGACTGTCATAATAAACCGACTTTTTCTTTAGATTAACATATTCGATTTCTAAACTTACATCATTTGTTTTTAAGGAATTACGTATCAGTGATTGTGTGTTTTGTGCTTGCTGTTGGCTACCATCTTTGGTCAGTGAAGAGTTTCTACTTTGTGATCTGGTAACACGGGGAGTGATGGTGTTTATATTACCCTCTTTTAATAATCGATCGAATGTTGAATTTATGTTGACACACAACGGGCTTGAATCGTTCAAGAGGGTCCTGTTGCGGGGCGCCGGTGGCAGATCCTTGATTGTGTAAACATTTTTTCGTTTCTTTAGTGCATTTGTTTGTTTACGTTTCAAAATGTTTTGTGCGAAAAGCGCGTCGAAAGCATCCACCGATTTATTGTAGGAGACGTTTTTGTTGGTGTACGTTTTCAAAATTGGGGCCATTTTTTGCTGTTAAATCTTACTTCCGGGATAGGTTTGCTTTTGAAAAAAAATTCTGGCTTCTTGTTTATTATTCTAGGTTATTCACTGACGGTTAGAGGGAACTTATTTAGGCGCCAGTTTTTGAAAAAACATCTACGTTTCAAATTTTAATTATTAATTTTTTTATATGTACTTATACATATATTTTAACCAATTTTAAAAATATAAACTAATTTTGAATAATTGTTATATAAGTATATGTTTATTACGTTATAATAGATAATGGTTACGATATTATGATATTTCAATATAGGAGTAAAAAAAAATAAATTATGTTGTTAATTAATGATTGTATGTATTTTTATAGCGGCAATTCATTTTTTTCTATTGAAAAAATAAGAAAATTTACTTAATAATCTTCTTTTATACTTTAATAACCTTATCACAAACGTTAATGATTTTTTAAAATAAATCTAATGAAAGCTGTGATAAAGGTAGTTGGGTGTCCTCTATTCCACCCTTAAATCTGCAGTTTTAGTTTAAAAATATTTAATTGAATGACGATTTATAAACTCCGTTTATTATTACCCTACATATAACCCAAAACGCCGCTCCTTTAAAAATATTTATAACGTAACAATGTAATTGTTCCTTTTTCTAGAAACAAAACAGTAAATTTTTATAGTCTTTATTTATAAAAAGAAACTTGATTGCTTCTTCTTTAGCACAAATTATACTTAAAATTATTAGATAAATTTCACATTTCATCGTTTTAATAAGATACACTGTATAACTAAAAGTAATTTTCAAATGATAAATTTATGTATTTTATATAAAAAAATACCGTCGTTTATATTTTGTAAGTTATTGGATAAATTGATAGTTTTAATGGGACACCCTGTATATGACTCAAAGTAATTTTTAAATAATACATTTATATGATTTATAAAAATTACATATTACATATACGTATATATGTTTTAATTGATTTATATATATATTTTATAAATACGTAGTGATAAATATTTTATTTGGAAAGATAATTATTATAAACGGAAAATAAAAAATGATGTTGGTTATAGCGAAATAAGCGCGAACATAGCAACGAGTGCAGTCACCCACATTATTTACATTATTGACATTAGCGATATCAAAAAGCGCAGTGTGTTTTGAACGTTTTTCAGCCATGTGAGAGGAAAGGGGCCCAGGATGAACGTGGAAATCGAAGAAAACATCAGGAGGAAAGTGCCATGGGCGCAATTACCCACCCACGTAAAACAGGTACGCCGTGTGGAACGGTTACAATTATCTTAAGTAAACACTGCACCTTTCTGGTGGAAAGACCTTTCCTCACCATATTTCCACCAAAATAACGCAATTTTCCTGTTGCAGATGCTGGGAAACGCGCCCAAAAACTACGACAAACTTGTAATCTCCTTCAGCATCAAGAATCAATTGAGGTACAGGGGAAATTTAGGTAATTCTATTGTGTGTCAATTTCATCATCGTGCCCAGCTGATTTTTAATTAATTCGATATCATAATTTATTCAAGGTTTAACACATCTATACGAAAATTACAAGCATATTTCACTTTCTTATTGGGGTTTTCGCATTCATATCTCTATTTGCTTTGTTCATGTGACGTGTATTGTTATCTCTATTTGTGTTAAATTTTGATTATGTAAATTATGCTATATGCAGTTTTTTCACTTTATTCAATCGTTGAATGTTTTACCAACATAATATTAAATTAATATGAATTGTTGTGGTGTTTTTAAAGTGTTCTAAATTTTTCTGTAAATATTTTCTAGAAAGGTGAGTTGCTCTAAATATTTACCTATGAAGAATTTTCCACTTATATTATCTATTTATTTATGCATATAATGATATATAAGGGATGGAATAATTATCCATAAATAAAAATATATAATTGCATATATAATTGTTATTATAATCAACCTAAATATTAATAATAATGCAATTTTAATAATCAAAATGTCATTCCAATTAAATTTCGCATTTTCACTCAAGCAAAAAGTTGATTTCCATTAACTTATTAGTTCATAATTGATTGTAATTAAAATCCATGTTACTTGTATATAATTTTATTATTATATTTGTATGTAATATGATGTATTATTATTTATAATTATTTATTTGTAGTAAGGCACATTCTTAGAGATGAAAAAAGGTACTATGAAAGGATCGTGGCATTCAGCCGGGAGCGGCTCATGCTGTTTCCCTACCACTTGGCCGATATGGTGGTCAAAGGATTACGCATCACCCCGTTTAATTACTACGTATCAGTTGTAGAGAGGCTCATGCAGGCAGAGAAGAGCTATGATACTTTACCTAATTTTACAGCTGCTGATTGTAAGTTTGAGTGCTTTCGGGTTTTAAAAATGCTGTAAAAATAACGTTTGCAGGCTTAAGACTATTGGGAATTGGTAGGAATGAGTACATCGAACTTATGAATAGGTCTAGGTCAAATAGAACAAAGTTATTCGGGAGAAGGAATGTGAGGGGTTTGCTACCAGCTGTGCCATGCTACATACATATCGATCCATGGTGGAGGGTGGAGGTCGGCATGGTTTTAGAAGAAGATATACGGGTAATGTGTTTTTTTTAATTTTAAAATTCGTTATTGCTTACCTGAAACATGTTTTCCTAGATGGTCAATGAGGAGGAATTGAAGGTAATCGATAATCTCATAGATTACGGTTCACAAACTGCAGGGGAATTGGATTATCAGGTTGTACTTAGTTTATATAAGTAAGTAATTCATTTTAAATTATTTATAAATTATGGAAATAATTTGTTTATTATGAAAGTATAGCAAGTACTTATTTTTGGTTAATCATTTTTTTAAACAATATTTTTTGTCAATTGTGATATTGTTTTAATTTTAGAAAGGGTCTCATCTACATTGATGTTCCAATAACTGCAGAGGATCGTGTGCAAGTACCTCCGCTTCAAGGCTTCGTGATGAATAGGATTCTTGGTGATTATTTTGAGACTCTGTTGTATAAAATATTTGTGTCAATTGATGAGCACACTACTGTAGGAGAGGTAAATTTTTATTTGAAAATTACATATTGGAATAAATATCTAAATAAGTCATCATAAATAAATAAACTGTGATAAAAAGTACATTTACATACATTCAAACAGAGGTTACTTAACATTTATTTTTTTGAGGCTAGAAAAAATTAATAATTGTGAAATACTTTCATTTTAGTTAGCCGGAGTACTTCAGGTTGAGACCGAATTAGTCAAGCAAGCCGTATCATTATATTGTAGGTTAAGATTTGCCCGTAAGCTTAACACTGAAATGGGACAAGTTAAGTCCAAAATGCATCCGTCTTGGAATAACCATCCAACCCCTAATGTCAAGTAGGTACACTCAAGTGAAATTTCATCTTTAATAATTAATCATTAAAACAAATATTTATATAATTTGTTGTCTTTAGTGACTATAGATTTGATCAAGACCTGACCATTATAAAATTAGTCACTAAAAATAAATCATTGTGATATTAACAAAGAAAAGTATTTTTATTTTATTTATAAATATTTATGTGTTATTAAGATTTGGTTGATTTTTATTGGAATATAAAAATAATTTCTTTTTTTCAAGATTTAAATTTTAAAACTCTATCTGATGTTTTCAGAAATGTAGATATAACTCCTTTAACATTACACTTGAAAGATAACAACACGATTGATGTCAGTGGTGATTTGCAATCACCACAAACTGAATTGCCAGAGAGTCCTGCAGCAAACAGTACTTCCCGGAGTGGTCAGAGGATCGCTTTCTTGTTCGATTCAACACTGACTGCGTTTTTAATGATGGGAAACCTATCACCAGTAAGTAATTTTATAGTGCACAAAACTATGGGTGCACATTTACTGTGAAGATATTTGACGCATTCGGTTACGGCCCCTAACTGACGTGGAGCAACGTTGATTCGGGTCAGTAGTTGGATGGGTGACCAGTACCATTCACCATTGGGATACAATTAATAGTGCTTTAGAGTGACGGGGACGATCCTTTAAAGTAACAAGCTCATTTACACACACACACAATTACATTTCTTGAGTAATTATAAAAAATAATAGTAAAAAAGTGAGATTTTTCCAAGAATAAGCCTTGAGTGTGTGATTGGAAGATGGGTTAGCGGCCTTCCACTTTGCATACATTTATAATTTAATCACCCTTACTTTTTTTCTTTAAGAAAAGAGAAGTAAAACTTGTGTATGTTATTAAGGCTTCTAAATTAGTATTTTATTTTATTTTTCAATTTGTAGGGTGGGTCAGTGGCCACTATCCTAAGCTTTAAATTTTGATAACCTAAATAACACCAGAGGAATCATAATATTTAATTTGTACAGGAACAAAAGTTGTGATTTTGTTTCTATAATTTTTTTATTGACCTGCTCCAATAAATTATCCAAAGGGTTAGCTTAATGCTGACCTATTTCAATAAAAAATTACATTTAAGTTAGTGTTATGTAATAAATATACTCTTCACTTTATTATCACTGTTGACCTACTGACTTGTGTTAAGAAATACATATGTTGCTTATTAATAATTCTAAATAAATATTACATAGGGCTTAAAGAAACACGCCGTGACAATGTTCGAAGTGGGCAAGCTATGCGACGAGAGTATGGAGAGTTTCCTGACGGAATTGGAGAAGGTTTCCGTCTTGGATGCCGAGGGTGAGGGCGAGGCGCGTAGATACTTCGAACACGCTGTACTCCTGCGATCGACAATAATGGCATTGAGGAAATTACCTGGTCCCGGTCTGGATCTGGTCCGGTTAGAGAGCTTACATTCTTTAGATGAAGCAACCTGCCTCAGGCTCTTGCAGAAGAAATATAAGTACGTTTCGGCGCTTAAGGTTCGGTAGTGGATAATATACTTCTGAATTGTTTCAGGTTGTTGGTATCAATGGCTCCTTTGAGTAAAGAGGTCAGGTCAATTTGTAGCTTGTCTCCTTCGCATTTAGGTCCTGCCGTTCCCGAGGTTAACTCGTTGTGGTTTAAAATGTTTATTTATCATATGACAGGGTTTGGGCCACCATCTTTGCTTTTAATGAAAGGTAAATATAACTAATATTAACTAAATGAGAAATAAGAATATAAAATATTTTTTATAGGAACTGTCTTAAAACAACTGCCCCGAATGTTCCTCGGTTTCTCGAGATTATTGGTAACAGCTTGGCTCCATGAACCTGCCGTTATACCTGTTGCGAATGTACTTCATGTAAACGCTGCCCTGCAATATTCACCCGTCCTCATACAAGCTTATGGGGTACATCACGCTGCACAAACACACGTAATTCCGTTTCCATTCAAATTTGACGAAGGTTTGCATCAACATTAAGCTAACTTGTATTATTAAATATATAAATACATATATTTCGTAGGTGATAGGAGTGTTGTAGTGAGAAAGAACCATCCGTCGTTGAAAAAACTGACGCACCTGTTGGACGTGAGCCATAATTGCGGTTACATAACGTTCGTAGACATCGGCGTTCCGGATTTCGGTTGCGCCGATCACGACCCCGTGGTCCGCCTAGGTAAAAACTTGAAAAGTCCTTCGAAGGCTGGCCTCGCCAAGCAGGACGCGGGTAATAATAATAATAATCATATTGTCTCTAGTAAGCCGGAAAGTCAGATTTCCATCTCGAATGAGAACTTTAGTTTTACCAACGAGCATAAGGTAAAAAAGGTCGGCGCTGAAGAGGACAGAAAGTTGCAGAGCCCGGACGAATCGCATTTCGCTTTGACCCCGGTCACGAGCAGCGAGACATCGTCACCAGCTAACGGATTTACGAGCCAGGACTGCACTGACATACTGAAGCAGGAACTGGACCAGCTCGACGAAGAGGAGGTGCTCAGGGCGAAGAAGGACGAAGACAATAAGCTCGAGCTTAAGTTAGAAAGTACTTATTCATTTGACACCCTTTTGAGTCCTTTAGATGAGACGATTAGTATGTTTTCACGGGACGGGGATAGTTCGGTAAATGATAGCGTAGAGGCTGATGATAAGGAAGAGGAGAATAGTGATGGAGAGGTTTATAATTTTATTATTATTCCGCAATTATTATTTTTTTAATTCGTCTATTATTACAGACATGGACATTGCTCGATTGCCACTTCGGAATTCCATTGTTTGATGTTGATGCTAATACTAAAATCTGTGATACAATTGTTAATGGTGGATTAATAGATGCTGAAAGGTAAGTCATATTTATTATGTTGCTATTTCTCAACTCAAAAATCAAGAAGTTTAAGAAAACTAACAATGAAACTTATATTTGAATCATTTTGAAGATTTAAAATAACATAAAAACTGAAAAATAAGTCTTACTTCAAATGGATCAAATTTTTTGTTTAGTAATTAAAATCTTCCAAGTTCAAGAATAAATATTATTTATTTGTAGCCTGGAGAAGCTGACAGAATCCAGCCGAAAATTAGGTACTTCATTGCTGGACTTCATATCACAGTGCCAGGTAATTTATTTGTTTGGACTCTAATAAGGCTTTCAGTAACCACGTAGTGAGTGGTTTATATTACTATAGTACACTCTTTCCATTCCTTAATAAAATTGTATCCTCTTTTATGCCCTTTATTTATTATGATTACAAAATAGTTATGCATACTTTTATCATCCTTAATAATATGATTATTTAATAATTTTAGTATTATCCCGGTGAAAATATGGGCATTTTAAAAAGAGGCCGACTGACGCCATTACCCAGGCACAACTTAATATTCGACAATGGGAAGGTATTTGAGTGGTCCGGGAAGTGAGGCCGAGGTCGTTAGATAATCACACACATATATATTTATCTACTAATACATTTCAGTATTTGAATTGTTAAGTTTTCACAATTTTATTCCATTCCCATTGATATTTATTTTATATACACTAATTTTAAAACGGATGTAAATAAGCCAAATTTGGACATTTGGACCAATATTCATTAAGCAAATTTCATGTAATAATAATAATAAAAAAAGTTTTAACCAAGTCATTCCATATAATGTATAATTTAAAGAGTAAATTAATAAAACTAGTATCTTGTTACATTATTTCATTTTACTGAGTAGTGATTTATTGAGCGGCAATGTTTGAATGGATTTAATGTATATCCCAAAAGTAGGAGTTATTTAGATTATAATTAAGATTTGAAAGGATATATATTAATTACATTAAGAAGAGAGTGTTTTTCTTAAACTTAAAATATGTACTTAAGGAAAACGTTTACTTCTCGTTGATAAAATAATTTAATCAAGAAGTAGTTGATCAGCGCCGCTGTTCAAGTCATTAATGTTGCTACTCGCGCTGTTCCTAATTTTATTGCTACCTCCATTGTTCGCTCTATATAAGTGTGAAGTTTTCACAGCGGCGTATAGACTGAATAGCAAATGCAGAGATTGTATCTTATTTTTGTACACGGGTATGTCGAACAAGCAGCAGACAATATCGATGTATCTCGACAACGGCCCGCCTAGGTTGTAGCTAGGGAAGCCGTGGATTTTCAATAAGTTCTCCATGTTTTCCGGCCACTCCTCCATCAGACTGTCTAAATCCGGCATGGGACTGTAAATGCGCTTTATTAGACACTACTTATTTGATTAACCAGCGCAGCCCACTTACTCTGTATATTTTAGTATAGGCGAGGACTTGCTCCTGTGCAGGTCGGTTATGTCTTTTATCCACTTATCCACTGTCTTAGAGTTCTTCTCCAAGTTATCAACTTTTTTTATAACCTGAAATTAAGCAATAAAGCGTCATGTGTACTGGTTTATTTTATCCTCTTTAGTCCTATTTGAATTACCATTTCAGTTGTGTGGCTCATGTTGACGGTGGACGCGCGAAGTTGTAAGTGTAGTACGGCGGGATCGCTCTGATTGGCCGCCGGTTCGTCAAGGACAACCAAGCCGAGCTCTGATTGGTCGATAATGGCCGTCTCCCCGTTTATGTTCACTTCTGGTGGAATCACTTTAAGAAAGGCGTCGATGTCTCCAACTGCTGGAAGGTAGTCAGGGATGAAAGGTTTGAATTTGTAGTCTTGGCCCAGATGCTGAGGGACATATCTAAGTATAAAAGATTTAAGGTTAGTATGCAAAAAGAAAACTATATAAATAATTAAAACGAATATGATATTTATATGTTCTGAGTTTCCATGGATTTTTTTACAATAATTAGAAGAAGTGATTTTGAAATTTAAGAACTAAAATAAATTTGAATAGTTTTTATTGATTATATTTTTTAAAGTAAATGAAACGGAAATACAAATTAAATTAGTAATTGTTTAAAAAAAAGTGAAAATGAAAAAAATGCATCTTATTACTTTCTAGTGTATTTTTTTTGTTTAGAATATAATCTCCTTACTTTGTTATGTACTGAAAGAGTTCCTTAACGTCTTCGTTAACGTCCAAATGTTCGTATATTTTCGGATCGTATTCACCGGGCAAGCCACCCCTATTTTTGTGCTCCCCGTCAGTGTCTTCGGAATCGCTCTCACTGGAGATCTGGCCCAATTGGGGAGGCCTTATTTTCGTTACAGTTTGCCTTCCGTTTGACGGGCCTGGGTGCAGAGAGTCCGGAAGGTTGTCCAACTAAAAGTTGAACAGTAGTTTTTATTATAATAGAATTATATATTAGATAAATTAAATAGTGGACTTCCATATATCTTTAAAATTAAGCTTACATATCTGATTATAAATGCAGCTGTTTCTGTCATCATAAATAAGCGTCTTTTTTGAGAAAATAAAGGCGGAAGATAAAAACGTTTTCAAATTAAGACAAGATATTGTAATCAGTACAACACTCTTTTTTTATGAAACTACAACTGTGTTAGTGACCAAGAGTAAGATGGTTATATAGGGTGGGTGCGTCTAACCCACTCTATAATTAGAAAAACAGACGCTTGAGTTTTACTAATTGATTATTTAATTAGGAGATAATCTATGCCTTATTCAATATGTAAATGCTTTCTTTTTTATAATTCCTGACTGTACATCGATTGCGATCAGCATTCCTAGGTAGACGGAAGAGCACATCGACAACGACGCGACGTTAGCTTTACCGAAAGAGTATTCTACCTGCACTTAATGCTAAGGCAGGGGGGGCTGCCCACAAGGAGGAGTGCTATCTCCACTGTTATGGGCTACACTAGTAGATGACCTTCTAGGAAAACTGTCCAAAGAGGACATCAACTGCCTAGGGTACGCAGATGACTTAGCCATTGTCATCAGGGGCCGGTTCGCGGGAGTTGTCTCGGAGCGAGCACAAAGAGCCCTAAACAAAGTAGATAATTGGTGCAAACAGGAGTGATTGACAATCAATCCACAAAAAACACAAATTGTCGTATTCACAAAAAGACGAGCATTACAACGCCTAAAGCCACTGAAGCTCGGGGGTACAGAAATTCCCTTCGTAGGGGAGGCAAAGTACCTGGTAGTAACCTTTGACTCCAAAATGACGTGGAGACCACACATCACAAAAGCCACCAAAAAAGCAACAATATCATTGGGCAGGTGTCGCAGAATGTGCGGGAAAAATTGGGGACTAAACCCTAAATTGACTCTATGGCTCTACACCAGGGTGATAAGACCCATGATAGCCTATGGAGCAGTGGTGTGGTGGACTAGGACAAAGCCAAAGGGGGCGATAGGACTCCTGAACAGTACACAAAGACTAGCATATCTCAGTACAACAGGAGCCTTAAGCACGACCCCAACAGCAGCCCTAGAAGCCATCTTGAACATACCACCACTACACATCTTCATTCAAGGAGAAGCCAGGTTCGTATCATACAGACTGATGCAAGGACAGGCGCCCATAATCCGATCACACGGAAAAACGCACCAATGGCTAGAAGACGAACTGAAGGCTAACGCGATTACAGCAATGCCTAGCGATGCCATGGTGAAAAAATACAATTTCGAAAAGAAATACAAGGTTCTAATCCCACAAAGAGAGGACTGGGTCGAAGGCCAACCTACCAAAGCAGAATCATGCTGGTTTACGGACGGCTCAAAGACCGACAAAGGGATAGGAGCAGGTATATACGGCACAAAACCCGAGACAAAGATTTCTGTCAGTCTCACCAAGGACACCACGGTGTTCCAAGCAGAGGCGATAGCTTTTCACCACTGCACAAGAGAAATAGCAAGACAAGACACCAAAAGTAGGTCAATTGCTATATTCTCCGACAGCCAGGCGCTACTAAGAGCACTAAGCTCCACACAGGTCGAATCTAAGCTAGTGTGGGACTGTATAAGCGCTCTTAACCAACTTGGCTGTCACAAAAAAGTAACAATCACATGGGTCCCAGGACACGGAGGACATCCGGGGAATGACATAGCAGACGAATTGGCCAAACAAGGCTCGTCAAAAGCAGTAATTGGCCCGGAACCCTCTTGCGGAATCTCCAAAACCGCAGTCAAACGATCCATAAAAAAATGGGTGGAGACACAGGCCCATACCTGGTGGACGAACTCATCAGGACAGAGACAGGCGAAACAGTTCCTTAAGAAACAATCGCCAAAATTCACGATCGAACTCCTGAACCAAGACAGGAAAATGGTCAAAACAATAGTAGGCCTGATAACAGGACACTGCAAGCTCAACAAACATATGAGCAAAATAGGCCTGGTGGAAGAAGCATCATGCAGATTCTGTCTAGAGGAAGAAGAGGACTCGTACCACATCCTATGCCACTGCGAGGGTCTAGCAAGGATTATATATCAAAAGCTAGGCACCACAAACCCAAGCGCGGAGACTTATACCCAAGCCCCTCTGGCAGGGCTAATAGGACTAATCAAAGAGGCAAAGCTAGAGCTGGTCATCTGAGATAAACAGGGATCCACAATAGACCTGGAAAGGTCGCGGTGGAATAGGCGCTGGTGCCACCCATACAACATCTAATCTAATCTAGTTCTACTGTTCGATCTCCGTCCATGTCTAGGGTTGCTCTTTCTTCCTGAGCTGACCTAGAGGAGGTGCGATTTCGGAAAATTTCTCGATGAACTTCCGGTACCAGCTACACATCTGTGGGAATTATTGCACTTGAGATGGATTCCCTGGTATGTCAATTTGTTGTATTGCATCTACTTGCTTGGGATCGGTGGTGATGCCCTCAGTGGTGAGAATGTGTCCTAGGTATTTGATTCGTGAGCATGTGATGTGGCATTATGTCAGTTAAGTCGTAGTATAAGAATGATATCGTCCAAGTAGGTGAAAATTATTATTCCGATTTCACGACCGTACCGTATTGGTCTGCCACTGGAAAGTAGCGGGGGCGTTCCGAAGTCCAAATAGAAGCCGATATGTCCCAAATGGCGTGACGAAGCTGATTTTATCGCGGCCACTTTCTTCTAGCTCGGAAGTTGACTACTAGTCCAGCTTCCTCGATGAAGTCGATTCCTAGGAAAGTCTGGGATTTGGGAGTATCTGGGAGGACGATCAGTGTGTGACTTGGTGACCTGGTTCTACCGTCCGCTTGTGTTATTTTCATAACTTCTCGTGTTTCGGGATATTGCTGCATTTTCAGGGCGTAGTATAGGCTGGGGATGGCTATATAGGCGCGGATTCTAGGAAAGTCATTCCTGAGCTTCCTCCCGTGTATATTCGTTTATTTTGCCGGTGTTTCAGAGTAGCTACTTCGATAGCGCAGAAGCTTGTGCTGGGTTTGGTGGACATATGTTGCGAATTACGCCAGGTTTCCTACAGCCGTAGAATTAGAACCAATTTCTCTTTGCTGCTCATGTTAACGTATTACTTATTTGGGCGCGCGTACTTTTGCTTTGGGCCGCTTTTTGCACTGGGCGGTTGTATGACCGTAGTTCCCGAACAGTATCCTCCACTAATCTGGCTTTTATGAGGAGCACATCGTAATGACTTTTTTAGTAAGTCGTATAACATATTCAGCTGCATTGCGTTGGTGTGTTTGTCGTTTAGTTGGGAAAACAGGACACGTCTGTCGAAGATAAACTTGTATGTCGTTTGCTCGGCCCCGGCCGTCTGCTTAGTACCAAATATTTCGCGGCATATTGCGTGGTCTCGTTTATTTGGTCCAAAAACTTTGTGTAGCATTGTCGTGGCTTGGTCCCATGTTATTTTGATCCTTGACTCCATTCCACTATTTATGAGCATCCTCTATAAGGAGAAGTGGAAGAGCGATGAGGGCGTCGGCATCGGTGAAATCGACGTTTTTATAAATTGTTGTTTAATTGTTGAATTCTGTTACCGCGTTGTGGTTTCGTTCGCCACTAAATCTGCAATGATCATTTGAGCCAAAAATAGTGTTGTATGATTATGTCAGTTTTTGAATATTTGGATGGCCATATAAATTATTTCAAGCCAATCTATCACCAAAAAATATTTAGAGATGATAATACAGACCAAATGTCAAGAGATAGCAGCCACCCACCCATCTTATATATTAAAATTGAGCCACAATTCTAATGTTAATTTCATGTATTATAATTTAACCCACGCATTATTTCTCTGTAAAATTATCGTTTATGTAAATTTTGAAATGGATAGTGGATGCCCACCCATCTTACATATGCATTTAAAATTAAGATTTCAAGTTAATCTGTAAAAAAAATCAGTAATAATGAATAATAATAAAACCATCTTAGGGACAGAAATATAAATATATAAATGGACTGGGTGTGTGCCCTCTAACCACCCTTCTAAACCGTAATATAGCCCCAGAGTTTGACTGTAATATTTTAATTATAAATAAGAATTATATGTATTTAATAATTATTCATAAAACGGGTCCTTAATATTTATACAGGGCGAGTTTTTTTAGATGTTCTCTTGGAAACTATTCAAGATAGAAAACGGTTAAATGGGAAAAGAAGTGTAGATTTACAAGACAAACAAAATTCCACTTTTAAAGTTTTCAAAGTCAAGGGTAACTAGATATTTTGAAAAAAGAAAGAAGTGTCATTTTTTTCAAGTCAATATATCTCGGTTATTATAACAGATAGAAAAAATCTAAGTTTTAGATAATTTTATGAAGATAAAAATTATGACGCAAACTAACATTTTTTTAAATGGAAACCATAGTTGGCTATGGCGTCATTCTGAAGTTATTTTTTTTCTCTTTAATCCAATATCACATATGACATAGTTATTTCTAAAAATAAGTGAGTTATGGCCATTTTAAGTTTTATTATAAATAAAAAATAGATAGCCATGAAAAAGGTGAAAGTAAAATAATTGCAGTTGTTTTTAATAATAGGAATATTGTAATTATTAGTTATTTACAGAGATAAACAAAAATGAAAAGCAGCTTAAAGTAATTCTGTAATTATCAAAATAATAATAGGAGAGATATTTTAATTTATAAAGATATACTCAAGGAGTTTATCATATTATTATGGCATAATTTATATCTTTTTAAAATATTGAATGTATGGCTTTTGATCATTCAATATCAATTTAATTAAATGTTTCAACAACAGCTAGTCTATTATCCTCCGTGGATTGATATGATTTTTGATAGACTTTGTTTTTTACACAATCTCTCAGAAAAAAGTCTAAAATGCAGAGATTGGGAGATCTAGGTGGCCCTGGGATTGATTCATTTCTTCCCACTTATGAGTTAGAAACAGCATCATTTAAATAATTTCGTAAAGACATGTTACGAGGTGGAACTCAGCCATGTTGGAACAATTTCATTCTTGTCCGTAATGAGAAATTTAAATTATCGTTCGTATCTTCAAATGTTTCCTGAAGAAAATTGATTCATTTCCACTTCATGTGTTTTCAAAAATATGTGGGCCGAGAATTCTTGATCCAACACACCATTGATTAAACCCAAATTTAATTCATAGTTTTCTCTGTGAAACTTCTTGTAGATTCTCTTGATTTCTTATATGATCATTGTGGCGATTGTATATAAATACTGCAATTAATGTTTCGGGTTTTATCTATTCATAATATTTTTGTAGGGAACGTATTATTGTTTTGGCAAATGTGTTTGTACCATATACAGAAGGCTGTCATTACAGATTATTATACTTTATGTTGTTTTTTTTCATTTTTGTTTATTTTTGTAAAACTAATAATTACAATATTGCTATTATTATAAACAATTGCATTTGTGTTACTTACCCCATTTTCAAGGCTACCTATTTTTTATTTATAATAAAACTTAAAATGACTATAACTCACTTATTTTTAGAAATAAACTATGTCATATGTGATATTGGACTAAAGAAATAAAAATAATCCATCGAATGAGGCCATAGCCAACTATGGTCTCCATTTAAAAAATGTAAGTTTGCGTCATATCTCGGAATATAATGGCGACAAATTTCTTCATGTATCAAATTCAAGGTTAGAAGCAATATGGCGGCACTTCAAATTACAGCAGCTTTGTTTATCTCGACAAAACAAAAAGGAAGAAGTGATAAAATCCCAGTAGGGTGATAAAATCCCGGTAGGGTAATTGTAGGTGTTGTTGGTTCGTATTTGTCAAAAGTGACAGTATAATCGAATCTCCATCATCCTGTTGACAATACTATTGTCAACAAGATTCAGGATATTGTTAAGCAACACATTTTTCGTGCATATGATTTTCCGATAAAAACGGGAGTTCTTGTTATTTTACTTGTGACAAATTCCCTCATGTGTCAAATTCAAGGTTAGAAGCAATATTACAGCAGCTGTGTTTATCTCGATAAAACAAAAACGAAGAAGTGATAAAAAAAAGATAAAATCCCAGTAGGGTGATTAACGCCTACAATCAAGTTGATTTGTATTTGTCAAAAGTGACAGTACAATCGAATCTCCGACGTGAATTAGTTTTATTTCGAATAATGAATCGTTTCGGCACTTCAACATCAAATGAAATTGATGGAATTATTAAAAACAATATTCCAACTAATACACGGAATACGAGAGCCTCCATATGGAAACAATTTATGGAATTCTGTGATTCAAGAAAATACCGCTTGGAAAAAGATTCGCCGGTAGAAGCATTGTCAAACATATTAAAGGACTGGGCTATAAATATGAGAAAAATTAACGGTGAAGAATACAAAGAATATTCAATAAAAACTATTTGGAACTCTACAGCCAAAATTCTTCAGGAAATGTATTTTAGTGAGTTTGAAAGAAAGATAGATCCTTTTAATTCATTAGATTTTAAAATAACACGAGATGCTCGAAATTCAAAAAGAAAATGTTTGCAAATATTGCCAGAAAAACGTAAACACAGTGCAGCGATTTTAAATATTTATGATTACGATAAACTAATAAATTTTTGTAACGAAGACACACCTGATGGATGCAATTTTTTTTTTACTTCATTGCTTCATTAGAGCTAGAATGGCGAGGCGACGAAGCAGTTAACTGCAAGACACTATTTTCAAGAAGAATTGAATGCAGATAGTACAAAAACAGGCAGGATTTCTTACAATCCTATTTTTTCAAAAACATGCCAGGGTGGTGACCATAAATTAACAGACACACAGACTCCTAACGTTAATAAATTAGAAAACTGCCCCGTCAGAATTTATCATAAATTAATAAATTGTCGCAGGAAACATATAACAACCGATAGGTTTTTTTTAACACCCAATAACTCTCTCAAGGACCTGTAGAACCTTGACGTTGGTGAGAGGGCTTGAGTGGTCCTATGAGTGTTGGGGCGAGAACCGGTTGTTCAGTCGAGGGCGAGGCCCCTCCGTACTGAACGGATAGCCGGGATGCGGTCTGACATGAGGATCCAGACGAATAACAGGTCAACCGCGAATCGTTGTGGCCGCGATGCGAGGATGTGCACAAGGCTACCCACGTGTTTGTGCCGTGCGTGGAGACCCGTAAGGGAGGACAAAGGGAACCTGGTGGCTGAGTCGCCCTCGTGATGCGTCACGTACGGCGGCAACACTCCACGTTGGCCCTGAGTTCTCCCTAAACGGGCGGCCGGAACTAACCCACTCCGATCAATCGGCTGCGTTGTAAGGTCAGACTTACGACAGGGGAGCCCCTGGGGGCGGAGGTGCGCTCAACGGACCCAGCACATGTGTCAGGCACCCGTTCGAGTGCAACCCGTCTTTGGTGACTATATACCCTTGGTAGCCCTGGCGATCGATTATCGACGTCCCCAGTGCGGGCTCCGTGGCGGATGGGGAGCCAAAGGGATGAAGTCCATTAGCATGGACAAAAATAAAATAAACAAAACAACGGTAGTAGTAGGCAGGTCGCAAGATCAACCTGCTACTACGAAAAAGCCAACAAATGTGGGTGAGTCCCTGGATTCCCTGCAACAAACAGTGGCTGCGGGCGGATCAACTAATCCACCCGTCACCACAAAAAAAAACCGGCCCACAGAAGCAACCCCCAAAAAGGAAGCTAAAGCGCAGAAGGAAGGCCAGGGAGGCATTGGTTGCTGCAAAGACAGCTGAAGCCCCCAAGACCCCTTCTCAATTTCATTGTTGCTCAAGGACGTAGTCTCCCGCCTACCACCACTGTGGCAAGGGGCCAAACTGACTGTCGTCCAGGTCGACCAGCTGCCAACGCTGACGAAAGCTCGTCTGTGGATTCCGGGGCAACCGGAAAACATAGACCTGGTAAAGAGGCGGTTGGCGGCACAAAAAGCGGCAATGGAAATAAAGAGCTAGTGCGTCTTCCACGTTGAAAAGAAGAAGGAACCCTTGGGTCACCTACTTGTCTTCGGGGTAGGAAAAAAAGATACCCAGTTCATCAAAGAAAAGGGAGGGAGGATTAGCTATAAATTCTCCACTCTCCCCATAAAACTGGCTAATTCAGCCACAACAGAAACACCTCGGGTGGAGGTCCCGATGGAAACGGAGGATGGAGGCACACCGGGCGGAAGCCAGGAGTGCGCCACCTCCATCCCAGAGGAGCTGCGAGAAAATACTTTAATAAAGCAAAGAATTCTAAACAACAGTCGGACTGGATGGTCTATAAAAACATCCAACAAGACTATAAAAAACTAATAAGACAAAGACAACGGGCAGCCTGGAGGTCTTTTTATGAGGAGGTTGAAACAACCTCGGCAGATGCAAGGCTCAAAAAGATCCTCTTCAAGGATTCCTCACGACAAATGGGTTGCCTAAAACAAGAGGATGGAAGTTACTCTTCTAACCTCTTGGAAGCAGCTGAGATTCTCATTAACACCCATTTCCCAGGATGTACGAACACCTCCGATGAAGTTTGGTCAGAACCCATACCTTCAAACCCATCCAAGGAGGATTGGGAGGCGGCAGATCACCTCACGGAAGGGGCACGTATAACCTAGGCAATCAAAAGCTTCTCACCATTTAAAGCGCCAGGCCTGGACGGTATATTCCCAGCCCTCCTCCAATAGGGGCTGGACATATTATCAGCCCACCTAGCCAAAATCTTCAGGGCATGTATTGCGTTCAGATATATCCCTCTAGCATGGAGAGAAGTAAGTTTCATAGCCAAATCATACTTCCCGATTAGTTTAACGTCATTTCTCATGAAAACGTTAGAAAAATTGTGCAAAAGATTAATTCGCGAGACGGCTTTGATTACGAATCCGATCCACGCTAACCAACATGCATAACTCAGGGGAGATCAACGGAGTCGGCTCTGCACACCGTTGGCGTGTTCACTGACATAGAAGGTGCTTTCGATAAAACGACCTTCAGAAAAATGGAAACTGCTCTCTCCACGCATGGTGTGAATCCCACAATTAGTGGATGGATCAAAAGCATGCTGGAGAATAGGGCAGTCACAGTAAATGTAGGAAACACCACTGTCAGAAAGATCGTTGCTAAAGGGTGCCCACAGGGTGGAGTACTCCCACCACTCCTGTGGAACATAGTTGTTGACAGCCTACAGCGGCGACTTAACGACAGTGGCTTCCACATCATAGGATATGCAGATGACAACCATCCTGCTAACAGGCAGATTTGAGACGGTGCTATGCAGCTTGATGCAGGAAACCCTCAAAATAATTGAACACTGGTGTAACGATCAGTCTCTGACCATAAACCCGTCAAAGACTGAAATGGTCCTCTTCACAAAGAAAAGGAAACTAGGTAAGCTAAACCTTCCTAAGCTCCTCAACACCCAGTTGACATTGTCGTCGGAAGTCAAATACCTGGGAGTGATCCTCGACGGCAAGCTGTGTGGGAACCACATCTCAAAATGAAATGTAAAAAAGCATGCGCCTCCCTCTGGCAATGCCGGAGGGCTGTGGGGCAGACATGGGGCTATCTCCTAAGATAGCACTTTGGCTGTACACAGCGGTAATAAGACCAATGCTAATCTATGGAGTACTGGTTTGGTGGCCCAGAGCCAGACAGAAAACCTCAGCAAAGCAGTTTACTCAGTTGCAAAGGATAGCATGTCCCAGCACGACCGGGGCAATGCGAACAACACCCACTGCAGCAATGGAAGCAATGCTCTGCCTTCCACCTCTCGACCTATACATAGAGGAGATGGCCACGGTGGCAGCGGGAGAACGGTCCACGTGGGAAGTCGGAGCAGTAGATATTCCGTCCGGATCAGAGAATCACGGGGAAGCAGACAGAAAACTCCTGCTCAGCGGAAAACCGATGAGATAAGTCCCCACATTATATAATAAGATTTTTCTGTTAATCAAGAGACGCAATTCAAATGAAATATGATCAATTTGAGTTGAACGCTTTTATTTAAAATTGAATCAAACTAGAAGTTTGGTGTTGATTTATTATTATTCATAATATATTGATTCCAGTTAGTTTTATTTAAGACCGGAAGGGTAATAGTGTAGGATATCGAGATTAATTTATTTTTTTGCTATCCATTACTAATAGTTATACGCATAATAAATAATATTGTTGATTTTAGGATTATTTTGAATATAGTGCATTTATTTGTTTTGTATTTATTAATTGATGTAAAGGGGGTTGACGTCATCCTTGCTACAAAAAAACAACGTTAATTGTGTACATAGTTTTGAATATGAATTTAATTAATTTAATTTATTTAATTTGAATTATTAGTAATAGGAGTTTGCAGGTAAATTGGTGATTGTATTTGTTAATGTATAGTCTTTGGTATCAATTTATATTTAGTTGTTGCATCTATATATATTTTTTTGATTTAATTAATTACTCAGAATTTAATTACCAACTTTAGAAATTGGAAAGTTAATTAATAATTTTGATTGTAACTATAGCTGCATTTGTGTCTATCAATATTTTTTTTTACTTAATTATTATTGGGAACTATAATTGTTTTTTTATTATTTAATTATTATCAGTTGTTGTTAAGTATTTGTATATTTAGTCATAGTGCTCTATTTATTCCGTCTAAAAGATTAGTTTATAATTATATCCATTATTTAGATTATTATATATATACTTTTTTTTAAATATGAATTACAATTAAACTTTGTGTATTATTAAAATTCAGTTATTTTTTTTAATATATAGTTTAAATCGACAATTGTTTTCTTCTTTTTCAACTAATTTTAAAATTTCCCTATTTTTCTTGGTTTTCTTAAGGGTTTTACTACTATTAAAATTTTATAAAATCAAGTGGCGCCCATTCAAAGATTGTTTAATTTTTAATTTTTTTGTTTTTTCATTTAACCACGACTGCCTACCGAGCTAGAGCTGCCGTCAGCGGCCATAGAATGTCACAACACCCATAAACAAGCAGCACAATCAAACAGTATTGAGCTGTGCTGGGTCAAGGGACACAATAATGAAGAAGGCAACAGCAAGGCAGACGAGTTGGCGCGAGCTGGATCGGTTCTCAGTGATACCACGGACGGGCCCCCGATCGCGCCAACACCGAAATGCCTCTCTGACATCCTCAAACAGAATACTCTCAAGATGTTAAAACAACGTTGGGACAACACCTCAGGCTGCAGACAGGCCAAGGAAGCAATACGCTCACCCAATCTGAAAACAGCTGAATATTATTTGCGACTATCCCGGGGGAATCTGCGTCTTATCACAGGTATCCTTACGGGTCACTGTCAGCTAAGGAAACAGTTGTTTACTATGGGACTGGTGGAAAACCCCATATGTAGAGCATGTGAAGAAGAGGACGAGACAGTGAAACATGTGTTAATCACCTGCCCGGCTCTCGCCCACCTTAGAGAGTCCATGCTAGGGGAGCTCTGGCCGAACATGGCCAACATAAGGGATAATCCTCCAAGCATTGTGCTGTCCTTTGCTCGCCACCTTGGGTGGCTAAATGAGTGATAGAACAACGCAGGGCTGTCCCAGTCAAGGGGGCACAACGGGCCTAGTGAGGCCTAAGTGCTCTGGTCAATGATTTGATCACCCTTGGCAAACTCAATCCAGATCCAGATCAGAACACCCAATAAATTTTTTCAAAAGAATAATATTTGGTACAAAAATATTCCCATAGGTAAAAATCAATTATCCATGTGGTCCAAAACTGTAGCCGCAAATGTTGGTTTAAATACAGAAAAATATAAAATTTCGAATCATTCTGCAAAAAGCGCAGCAATTTCACACATGGCTCACAGAGGTGTTCAAGAACAAGAAATAAGTGGGCATAGTAATGCATAACCAAATTATCAATAAAATACGGACACCTGATAATCAGAATTCATCAAATCAGAATTCAAATCAAACCTTAATATCATTAGGTAAAAAAATAATCAACCCACAAGTTACTTCATTAATTGTACGTTTACTAATTGTACATTTAATTAAATATTCATGACATTAAATAAATCTTATATAACAATTGTTTATTCTGGAATTTGTCTTACCAAAAATAACTCGACTTCTCGTTTTTAATCGGAAAATGGCATGCACTCAAAATGTGTTTCTTTTAAGCAAAATCCCTCATCCTGTTGACAATAAATATTGCTAAGCAACACATTTTTTCGTGCATATGATTTTCCGATAAAAACGGGAGTTCTTGTTATTTTACTTGTGATAAAAAAAATCCTAATATTTTTTATAAATCTGCATAAAATTATCTAAAACTTTGTCTTTTACAGTTTTTTCTCTCTCTATTATAATAACCGAGTTATATTGATTAAAAAATGACACTTTTTACTTCTTTAAAAATATCTAGTTACCCTTCACTTTTTTGAAAACTTTGAAAGTGGAATTTTATTCGTCTCGTAAATCTACACTTCTTTCCCCATTTAACCGTATTTCTATCTCTTATAGTTTCCGAGATCCATATAGAGAACATCTAATAAAACTCACCATGTATATTAGAGATATTTGTAAAAATATATTTTTTTAATTAATACTATTTGACCATTTGATTAAATTTTAAATTAGAATGTAAAAATAAAACACAAACAGATTTTACGTTCCAAGTTCGGTAATATTATCATATCTATAGTTTTCTCTAAAATAATATTAAATATGATGTTCAATATTTGAAAATATATTATTTAACAGGATTATTGTAATTCTTTGTCTTTTATAATTTCAGTATAAGTATAATAGATTTATTAATTCATGACTAATTCTATCATTTCGCTCTTCAAGCTAATTTTATCATATTAAGAAAATTGGTTAAGAGTTTTAAATCCTTGTGATTGATTCTAGAAACAATTATTTTAAATGTCCTTAAACTTTACAAATTAAGGGTAGTTTGAAACGTTGTTAAAAGTTTTCCCATTATGATGTGGGTCTTGAATAATTTAATGATTTAATACTTCAATTGAAATACCCCAAGTGAGTATTTTTTTCTAATAAATTAATTATTTTTAAAGATGCTTAACCCAGATTTTAATTTACTCAATAATTATACTTTCACTTTAGAATCATTTGAAAATCATTTAATTATATAAATCAATACGATTAATGCATTTATTATACAGGGTGTCCCGTTAATGTGGGGAAATGGCTGGACCATATATTCCTGGGGTCAAAATATGATGATTTAACACAACTTATCTATATCCCAAAAATTTATGGTTAAGCCGGAATTTGTCTTCAAAGTTTCAAAATTTTCTATTTCTTTTGTTTATAACAATTGAACGCTTTATTCGATTTGAATGAAATTTATTATTAATAACTACCATAATATAATACATCATTTCAGTTATTATGGTCATTAGTGATTGATAGGAAGTATAAAAAACAGTAGTACCACCACTTAAAAACTAAAATATTTTTTTTATTGGTGCATCCAATAAAAGCTAAAAAAATATTTTTTGAAAGACCAATTAATTTTAAAACTTTTTTGTGTCTTAATAATATTTGATATCATTTACGGTTTTTGCACAAAAAATAAAATATGAATATAGTATGCAGATTTGCACTCATTAATAAGTAAATCAACTTATTCAATTGAATAAAAATTTAATAATATTAATTGATACAATAAATAAAAACAACATCTAACACTCTTTAAACAATTTTCTTCGCAAAATCCTAATACAAGCAAGAAATCTGTTTGCTGCAAATATGAATATTTATGAACTATAATAAAGTTAACAATAAATGATTTAAAGACACTCAGTAATTATTATTTTGCATAATTTACATTTTTTAAAGAAAGACGGCCACGAAAAACATATATTTTCGATTTGATGGAAAACTAGATTTTGTTTTTACTAGACAAAAAAATATATAGGTATTTTATTTTTTTGTTCAAAAACCGTACAAGATATTAAATTTTATTAAGAGACAAAAAAGTTTTAAAATTAAATTCTCTTTTAAGCAGTATTTTTTTAGTTTTTATTGGATGCACTAATAAAAAAATATTTTAGTTTTTAAGTGGTGGTACTACTGTTTTCTATGTTTCCTGTTAATCACTAATGTCCATAATAACTTAAATGATGTATTATACTAAGGTAGTTATTAATAATTAATTTCATTCAAATCGAATAAAGCGTTCAATTGTTATAAACAAAAAAAATAAAAAAATTTGAAACTTTGAAGACAAATTCCGGCTTAACCGTAAATTTTTGGATATAGATAAGTTGTGTTAAATCATCATATTTTGACCCCAGGAACCTATGGTCCAGCCATTTCCCCGCATTAACGGGACACCCTGTATATACAGGGTCGCTGATATGTATGGAAACGGTCAAATATTTCCTAAAGTAAGAGAGCTAGCAAAAAATGTTAAGATACAAAAGTTTTAGGATTTTTTAAAAACTATCAGAATAAAAATAAATTAAGTATACAGGATCAGTTTAAAAGTCAGGACGAAACAAACTTGCTTTTTCTTTAATGGAACATCCCGTATATTTTTCCATATTTCAATTCATCTCCAAATTCTACACAAAATTGGTATAGCACATCGACTGTTTTAGAGATATCGAACTTTGAAAATCATATACGTTTTACTTAATCGTATCATTTTCGCGCGAAAATTATCCAATCAGAAGTAGTTTTATGTGTAATGACGCAGCGTTGTCATGGAGATTTCCATCTCCATAACAACGCTGCGTCATACTTACCTTTGACAGGTAACTTGATGGCTAACTATTTTTGTAGAATTTATAAAAAACGTGATTTTCAAAGTTCGATATCTCTAAAACGATCAAGTTTAACCTTATGATGTGTATACCAATTTTACACACTATAAACTGTTAAAATTGTGAGGACTCGGACAAACCCTCGAATTTATGCAAATTTATTTAATAGCCCGCTGCCATTAAATGCCTTTGTGCGGCATCGCCGCCAAGTCGTAAAACTGTCGGCGAGCGAAGGCCGGCACGCGCCGTGTGCACACTTAAATAATATAGTGCAAATAAATGAACTTTCAAATGTATGTGAATTTAATTAAAATATATAGTTAGTCTATTTACATTAATTTAATGTAGAATTTTAATTACATATTTTATAGAATATATTAAATGTATATGTGATTAGTAATAATAACAATAATAATATCTTTATATTAAGGAGAGGTTAGGTCAGGTTAGGTTAGGTTAGGTTAAGTTCCTCTCCGAAGGAATACACCTTGTCGTGGTGGAGGGGCTCAAAATTCAATCCACAATGACCTCAACTTAAGGGAGCGGATTGTCTTTTGCTAAGAGATTCCGGGGCTCATCACAATTTTGCAGTGGGAGTTCCCCTTCACTAGAGTCACTTTCGATTCCGCTATGAACTATCGTCCTCTCTTGGAAAACCTCTTCGGCCACTCTCGGTCTTTTTCTGCCCCTGAATCTATTAGGTTTCGAAGGATAGGGGGCCAAAAACTCTTTCATTTACCCGCCATGCTCGGCTGTAGTATCGTGGCGCAGGGCTTGCACAAATGGTAACGATGCCAGGTCTGCTTGCAGACCTGCTATACCGGGCTTGTTGTCGTTGTCTGTGGTCAAGTCTCGCGAGCCGCGCAAGCCTAGGGGATCTTGACTTAACCGCCCGGGTCAAGGTGGAACGGAAACCACTGGAATAAAATACCTCAATCCAAGGTGGAACAGCATGGCCGAGGGATGCGTGGCTAAGGAGCAGCTTAGTCTGTACACTGCGGACTCTGGGGCACCTGGCGCACCCCAGTTTAAATAGCCTTGCCACGGTACGCCGGCTCTGCCGTGGTCGACATCCATTCCGAGCTCAACGTGGGAATAAAAATGGATTTCAAGACACAAACCAACAATCGAGGAACGGAGGAGCAGAGTAAATCAGATAGCCCCGAAGAGGAAAAGAGGAGGCAGACGAAGAATCTTTTCTCCAAGGGAGGGCAGCAAAGGGCGCTAGCCCGCGCACAGGGGACCGCGAGCGAAGAGGTCGGCACACAGGTCGGCGGAAACAATGGCCAGCTCGCGAAACTAATGTCGATCGAGCGTTGCGTAGCGGACGCAGCAACGTTCATTGAGGATAACAGAAATGTACACGTACCCATTAAGAAGGCGGTCAAGAAGATTCAAAAGGAACTCCGCGAGCTCAAATCGCTGCTTGAACATGCGAACAGACGCGCTGAAGCTGCACCAGCGAAGGCGGACCAGGCCACGAAGGCGGAACGCCCGGAAGGAAGGGATGCCTGCACCAGCACCCCACAGGAGTGGCAGGAAGACTACGGAAGCATCTGCAAAAGGGAGTGCCAGCGGATACATGCCAGCCACGACGGCAAGTTCACCGCCGTCAGGGAAGAGAAGGGTGACATTCTGAAGGAAAAGGAGAGCCACGCACTGGCCTACGGCGTTGCGGCCAGCTTCACAACAGAAAATGGGCTGGCCAAGAGGGCGGCGGAAAGATACGGCGGCACAGAAGCAATCCGCGGACAAGGGGCCTGACCTGGGGAGTTCGTCACCCAGACCGTCCGCAATAGCACCATGGTGGGGGGTGCAGTGGTGGCAGAGGTGACGCAGAGGATCTTTCACCTGGTAAACAGGGAAGATAATCGTGACACAGCGGAACTGGGCATGTGGCATAGGTGCCTAAAAGCTCTCATCAAGGAGGTTACTGCCCACGGAGTAACTAAGCTCAAAATCCCGCAGCTGGGCACAGGAAAGGATCAGATAGACTTGAGCACCATGAAGGTGCTCATCGAAATGGGATTCCGCGACACCAACGTGGAAGTAGTTGTCCTCACAGGAGAAGGGACAACAGCACGATCGGCCCAGAAGACGAAGGAACTGGCGCCCGAATGGACCGAGGTCGTGAAGAGGAGGACCAAAGAAACGTCCAAGCCCGCCGTGGACCCAAACAACAGCGGGCCGCAGAGAAGGGTAAGGGGAGAGGTAATACTCGTGAAAACCAGCGAAAGTTCTTACGCGGACACCTTGAAAGCGCTGAAACGAAAGATCGACATCCAGGCGCTGGGAACTAAGGTAGACCGCATGATGAAAACTAAACGGGGGGACGTGCCCGCCAGAGGGATTGTGTGGGTAGCTGTAGCTGACACAGTATACTACAGCTGCTACATATCCCCCAACAGCAGTCGAGAAGTCTACAACGCCTGGCTGCAGGAGCTGGAGGACAGCTTACGACGGCAGCGGGGACACGTGATCGTGGGGGGAGACCTGAACGCAAAGGCGACTGCATGGGGGTCACAGAGCACGGACGACAGAGGGCGAAGTGTGCTAAACATGGCAGCATCCCGAGACCTGCACATGGCAAATACAGGAAACGTACCAACACCCTGGTGTCAGCGCGCCTCGTGCCTCTCATCCAC